>VDFB02044368.1:10483-97802 GCA_007258455.2 Sequoia sempervirens | reverse complement strand
GGATGATAGGGTGGGAGAGAGGGTGTGAGAGTGGGAGAGAGTATAGACAAAGAGAGAAAATAAATCTATAAAAAAAACCCAACTTTATGATGACGTGAGCAAATTTCTAAGTAGAGACATGACCGCTCTAGCAAGAAATAATGCGCTCGTGTGATAACACGCACGAGCTATAACGTGAGCACATTTTATCTTGCACTAAAAATAGTAAAAAACCTTAATATACGCATGATGTCGGCCCACACTCTGCATATTCTCCTGGTTTTGCGCGTGCTCTACAAAAAGTAGCTTTTTGATGATTGAGTGAAGTGTCCATGCATGATTTTTACATTCCACCACCTTTGCATGAAATAGCAGAGTTTTCACGTTGAAAGGCATATAATATCAATTCAATTTTGAATTCTAGTGATAACTATATACAATTGAAGTTTGGAGGGGAACAAGCTTTTGAAAAAGTCAAATTGTTGAGGAGTTTGAGGAAAGAAGAAGCAAAGGCTACATAATTGGGTAGAACTCCTCCATTTGAAACTTTGGTTTTTTAGGTATGTGAATTCTTTGTACATTTTATTTCATTCTATTTTGGCTTGCTTTCATTTTTGTTGTTTTGCATCTTCCATGTTGATCATTGTTTGTTTGTCATGTTACAACCTTAGGTTGTTAATGGACATTTTAAATTACACAATTCTATATACTTTTCAATTACATTTTTAAACCACATCTCTTTGAGGCATTTTGTTATTTAACAATTGACTTACTTTGTGTATGCTTCCAAAGCTTTCATTGAGGTAATTTGTCAAATAGTTATACAAACTAGTTGATTGCCTTGTCTATGCTACCAAATTTTCCATACATGTCTCTAAAAAATTGGAATATAATCCTAATGTAGTATATGGAGGCCTGCAACACACAAACACACAACTCCAATCTGCAAACACAATTTACAATTTACAATTTCATCAGGACCTCTTCATTCAGCAAATTCACATTGTTCCTTGTAGCATATCAAAGTCACTCAATCAGTTATAATTCCACTCACACAACCTTTCAACTCACAACATAACACACATCAGGGACCCATTATAGAGCCTTTAAACATATCCAACAATCACCAATGCTTGTTTTGTACCAAACTGCACAAATCAGGTTTTCTACGCTTTTAAGGGCCCAAATTAGCCATCTTTTACAAAGGGACCACCTTAAAAACTTGTCCAAATCTCTTGAAACCTTGGGGAAACACTTTATATCTGTCAAAATTTCAAATTACAATGTTAGATTGTAGAGATTCAATCATTTACCACCCAAACCATAAAACCCTCTCTCTAGGCTTAGAAACCCTAGGTTTTATTGAAAGTGGCACTTGCCAAACACTCAAAAACTTGAAAACTATTCAAACAAGCCTAAAATACCCTTCTCATGCTCAATCTAACATTAAATAACATTTCCCAACTCAAAAACTCAATTTCACTCACCAAAACCTCATTTTTCTTAAGGAAAACTCAACATTTCCTCATCTGGTTTGACACCCGATCCAAGGATCATCCTCCATTCAAGTTTCTCATGGCCTTTTATAATTTTTCCCTCCTAAAACAAACCACTTCAACTTCCAAAACTAACATTTGAAAGAGGTGACCGTTGGTCTCCCTCTTTAATACATTTTTACAACCCTGGTGTAGTAGCACCTACAACTCATCCTCCTTATTTGATCATTTGATGATAACTAAGAGGTTAATAGGCAAGTGGATGAGTCTTTTAGCATTTTTTGTTTTGAATAAGTTCAATCAAGACTACTTATCACGTCTTAGGTTGAGTTTTTTAGTTTAGGTGTTAAAATGTTGAAAAGGGTGATCTTGCACTAAAGTATCTTTGTAGCCTTTGAAGGAAAGGTTTTGAATTTGCATGTAAAGTGTGAAATATTAGTGTTTTTTGGATGTAATAAGGCTCATTTCAAGCCATTGGTGTGGTTTTAGTGAGTTATAGGTGTTAGGGGTGCCAACGTACAATATGAGTAATATTGTTGCTATATCATGTGTAAATGATGTAAACTTGGCCTTCAATGGTCATTAAGGATTTGAAATTCAGTTGCAAGGTAGTTGGTCAGTGGGATGTGAAGAATAAGCCTTTAAATGGCATGTAGACATGGAATGTAAGTTTTATTTGGAGTTTTTGAGAAAAAAATACATTGAAATCTCAAGTTTAGTAGCATTTTTTTGTGTTTTTTGGTTTTTTCTTGACCTGTACGGTAACGTACAGTCTTGTATTATGAAAGTCTCTTTTGGAATAGTGTAGGGGAATTAGTCTTCTATGATTTACATCTTGTTTGAGGGATTAATAAATACTTTGAAGCTTTCTTTAAGGGTTTTCTTGTGCACAACCCCGAAACCCTTGTTTTGAGGGTTTTGTGAACAAAACATGATTTAAAGGGACCTTACATCTTTCATGGCAACTATAACTCATGTAAGGGACCCTATGATTTCTTATTTAAGTGTAGGATGCATTATTTTAGTGCTAGGAAATAAATAGGAGTAATAAACATGCTGCTACAGTGAGTTTTGTGAACAAAAATGCATGTGAATGAGGGCTTAGGCCTAGGGTTTGGAAGAATCTCTATGGGAGGTCATGATTTTTGTAACTTTTAGGCATGTGCAGGGTTAATTTTCTTTGTTCAAGTTGGTTTTAAAGTTTGGGAGGTTGTGGAAGTAGCATATTTAATAAACCCTCTTGAATAGTGCATAAAATAAGGGTTTTCAGGTTTGGCATGAATTTGTCCATACCAAAGGAATATAGTTGTGGTTTTGGAGGTTTGGGAACCTAAGAAATGTTTCCCCAAGGTTTCAATGTCCTATGATAAGTTTGAGGGAATGTTGCTTTGCAAATTAAGCCTAATCAGCCTAATTAGGTCATCCTAGAAGGGGTGTTTTTTGGGATATGGTCCAAAGGACTTGTATGTGAAATTGAGATGTGTAATAAATCTAAAATGGGTGTCTAAAACCATCAATATTTTTTCTGGTGTTTTGAGGAACATTTGAGTTATTGGGAAAAAAGTGAGTTTCCACTACTACTAAGGTTCAAGGGGTGAAAGTGTGAAATCTAACTTCTGATGATTTTCAATCTTTGACGGTTGTTTGGTTTGTTCAAATAGGTCATCTTAATCTTGTTAGATTCCTCTTAAAGGAATGTTGTCAAATTGGTGTGATTGAGCCTCCTCGGTCTACATCAAACCCTTCAGTATTTGTTAATTTCACAACTTAGCACTTTTTGCACATTTTGAAAATTCTACTACCTAGACCCCTAAATACTATTGAAAATGATTCAGAGTGGCAAGGGAAGCAACTTCCTTTTCGAAAGCTTCTCTCAAATACTCTATATGCACACACCAACTTCACTATTCCTCTCAACAATGCAACTTGACCACTCAACTTGACTCACACAACCAAACATCTCAACAAGACTTGGGGATGATGTAAACACTCTTCACACAACACAACATGACCAAACAAATAGACCTTGCACCCAAAAACATCCATTCTTCCATCACTCCTACACAAGCCCATGCAACTTTGCAACATTCACAAATAGGACAGTCAAAATAAAAATTGATTAAATGAATTAACTAGACAATGAAACACGGTTTTAGACTCATAACACCATCCTCCACAAGTTCCCAAAATCACAGGATCAAACACCCAAAAAAAATGTATCAAAAGATTGATTTACAAGCCATAAACAAGGCTTAACTAGGTCTGTACAAGGAAGCTTTCAACTTGTCAAGGCACACCCCAACACCCCTAATTCCTTTAAAAGACTCCAACAGGTTCCCCAAGACCTGTTCCATGCTTTCCATCCATTAGTATTGCACAAATACTCAAAAAACTATGAAAAGTGCATTCTAAAGACAATTTTCATACATTTACAAGGGAAAAACTGACCTAGGGCATCAAATAACTTTTTCAAACCTCCATATTTTTCTCTAAAACAAATTTCAGCATGTAGAAGGGCCCTAAACCTAACATTCCACCAAGTTTTAGTTTTTTCCCATAGGGGAAATGGGAATTATGCCCATTTTTGTGACCAAACCCTTGTTTGGTAGGGTTTCAAACCCACTTTCACTAAAATTGATGTAACTTGCTTAATTCTTAATGAAATCAAGCCAAATCACCACAAAAATTAATCTATCTCTTCCCTCTATCAAATCATGAAGATTTGGCAGCTGTATGGTTATGTATCAGTCTATACCAAACAAAAGAACAGTAAAAAATGCTGCAAAAATGGAAAAACAGAGTTTTCTCTTTATTAAATGCTTCAAAACTTCAAAAATTCCAACAACAGCCCAGCCTCTACCTAAGGGAGGATTTTTAAACATTCTCCCACCTTCCCCAATTACCATCAACTAATTTTTTAAAAGAGGGAACCGTTGGCTAGTGAAATTACATCATTATGGTGAAGTTACGCCAACTTACAACATGACAACTTTGCAATTTTGGAGCAACTTTCAATCCTAAAGACCTATGACCTCAAAAACCATTCAAATAACCTTGAAATAGCCTTATTGCATTGTCAAGACCCCAAACCTTGCACACTTACATACAAATTCATATTTTTTGCCTTCAAAGGCTACAAAAGCAACTTTTAGTGCAAGATTGCATTGTTGCACATTTTGACTCAAAACTCAAAAAATCAACCTAGAACCTATCCAATGGTCTTATTAGACCTTATTGAAGATGAAAAACACTCAAAAGACTCAAAAATACTCTTTCTAAGCTATTCACTATCAAAGAATCCAAAATGGAGGTTGAGGTGTAGGTTCTCCTACACCAGAAAAAATGACCAATTACATCAGCACATGGTCTTATAGACCTTATTAAGACAAAATTCCTCCAAAACTATAATCTACACCTTATTCAATCTTAAATGGATTAACAACTTTAAATGGTGCTCCTACACCAACTCCTCCCACATTGATAGCACCGATTTAAACTATTTTGGTTTTCATCTCTATTTCTAAATTACCTCATCAGTAAAGCTACCTCATCACCTATGTTGTCTATTTATGAAGCCTTGAATGACATATATATTTCATTTATTTTAATGGATACATTTTTCGGAACTAATATTCGTCTCATTACCATGCCATAGGTAAAATTATCTGCCATGCCAAAGAAACAAACAAGGAAGAAACTAACAGACAAAGAGTATGAAACCTTCAAAGAAAAGGAGAGAGAACAGGTGGCGACATATCGTGAAAAGAAGAAATTGGAAATGATTGATGAAAACAAGCCAATTGAAGAGGAACCTCAATCATCAAAAAGAGAAAAGAAATTGGCAACACAAAGAGAACCAATGTGAAAGAGTCATGCTAGGACAGATGTAGATACCATAGTTGGAGACACACCCTCTACCGCAAGTGAATACAAAGGGACACCATTAAGCACAAATGAATATGGAGGGACACCATCTACCGCAAGTGAATATGGTTGGACACCATCCACCGCATCTCACGTTGAGAGTACATCATCACTCAAATCTGATGAAGAAGGTATGACATCATCCCCATGTGAAGATAGAGGTATGTCTTCTACTCCACCCTCGATCAAAGGTACGCAATATAGCCCACCTCAATTAAATATTGATGAAATGGCTAATGTTGAGATGTATGTACCTAGGAGAACACCACCTAGAATTTTGCATAGAAAGCCAAAGTTTTTGATTAATATTGATGAGGATATTTTGCAGCACATGGAAGGTAAGATTCCAGAATGCACTTGTAGAAGATATGCAGATAAGATTTGGAAAATATTCTTTGAAAGGCTAAATGAGATCACAAGATGTCAACTATTTGTTCAAATGATGCAGGGTTTAAATTACAGAAACATCATGAAGACTCTTGGGTTGAGAACATTGAATGCATCAAGTGAAAACACTATTGTGAAGAATCTAATGGATGCTTATGAGAGTGTGGGTAAGACCTCACGCTCAAAGGATAGTAATGTCACCTGACATGTCATTACATTGAATTTGGTAAGATATCAAACAAAGAGATCTCATCTCATTAAAAATACAAGTGAACAAATGGGAATTAGTAGAAAAAACTTTATCAAAATCCATTCAAAGGCAGCAAAGAATTGAGGGCACCAATTCAAATGAATTATGGGAATTCTTGGGGAGACTACCACATAAAGATAAAAAAGTTGTTGAAGCATTGAGAACACTAATTGAAGAGTATTGGAAGAATAATACAAGGCCATCTTTGAATCAAAGGGATGTCATAAGAAGGAGAATCGCTAGTTGGAACCATGAGCCACATCCAAAGCATTTTTTGGATACAACTCAAACCCATTTTTTTCATAAATTTAAAAATGATTATCCTCAAATTAGTATTTCTCATAGATTTTTTGAAATTCTTAAACCTTTTTATGTCAAGTTAAATCAGAGACGCACTACTTCTTGTTGTAGACTACATATTGAATTCTCTAACCATTATGATGTTTATCATTCTATATGTTTAGATTTGCATACTAGCAATGTTTTGCAAGATTGTGGCACTAAATCCCCACCAAAATCTTGAAGAGAGTTCTTATCAAAAATTCTATGTGAAATAGAGGATGTCCAAATATTCTACAAGACAGCATGCTTGGATGGTTCATGCGAGCATTGTGGTGGCTTGCAACGAATGCTAGTATGTCAACATATGGAAAGCATAGATGAGGTGGGACAAAAACTACTAGAGTTTGGGAAGTATAAAATAGTGGCATACACTACAAAAAGATGGGTCTCAAGAAAAAAGGTGTGATTTGGTTATTCAAAAGATTCCAGTGTATCATTTTATGTTCATGTTTCATGAGAATCTAGTGTATGAGTATGCAAGGCATACCCATAGAGCCTGATGGCTGGACATGCAATTCAAGCTATGAAAGGACTCCTTTCCAGTTGGAAGCATAGTATCAGTGGTTGAATTTGTAGAGAACCACACTCTACAGCCACAATGTGAGGTGCAGTCACAATATTACAACTCCACACAGGTTTCGATATTTATGCACATAGCATTCATTCATGCAGCTAATAGTGCAAAGGAGCAAAGGAAGGTATTAAGGGAGTATCACTTTTATATTAGTGATGATCGCACACATTCTCTAGAGTTTGTGCAAGTTTTCTTTGAGATGTTCTACAGTGATTTGGCTCAGAGGGGCATAGCATACGATCGGCATATAATATGGTCAGATAACTATGTAGCACAGTTCAAGAATGCATGCATGTTCTACTGGTTGTGTAGGATGCATCTCACTATAGGTGTTCAACGTATGTGGAACTCTTGTGAGGCTGAGCATGGAAAGGGGGAGCATGATGGTGTAGGAGCATGCGTGAAAAGAGAATTAGCATGAGAAGAGTTAAATTATAAAGACAGTGCAAAACTTATAGATGCAAGATCAATCATCGAGTGGTGTAATGCTTCGATGGGTCCAATTAATGAAGGTACGTCTTTAGTTCATATATTTTTTTGGTTGCACGATGATACTAACATTGCACCATATGAGGATTGTTGTACACTAACAAAATTGAGTGAGCTACACTCTTTCCTTAGCTCAAATGTAGGTTCATGGAGTATCAATACACATAAGATGGCATGCTTTTGTTCTTCATGTACAATGCAAGCTTGGAATGATTGTGAGTCAGGGGAGTGGGTTGACAAATGGTTTACAAGTTATCTTAGCCCACTTCACATGTATCGCCCTCCGACGACATTGGAACTAACACAAATGGAATCATCACTCAACTTTGGCCGTGTATCAAATCTAGTTCAACCAGGTAATATATCTAATTGCTTAGTTTTTGAAATTCCATATTGTTATCTTACTTTGTATTGTATTCGTAATGTTGACTAATTTCAAGTGATTTGTTGCACATATCAATGCAGGGCATGTTTATACAGTTATTGCAAATGAAGAAAACCAAGAGGGAATGGACTATTACTTGTGTCATTGTGTTGAGGCCAAAAATAAATAGGAAGCCCCAGTTATAGATGGAGAAAAGATCAAATACCCTACAAGCTCAGTTGTTGTTACTAGAACATGGCTTAGAAGGTACCCACATAAGAGTGTTAAACATTGGTTGTTTGAGGACTTTGACACACATCGTAATATTCTTCATCACTCAAAACCTTGTCATGGCATCCAATGTTCATTTGAGAAAATATGGGGATAGACCTTTGAACAAGACCTTGTGGAAGGTCTATGAGTCTAACCATGAGGCAATACTTGACACAATAAAGAGTAGAGCAGACCTGGATGGTTCATTGGATTAATTTGTAAGTATATGTATAATGGTTCTTATTAATTTATACATGTATCCATGTTAATTTGTTTGATGCCAATGCTATCATCTCATTTTACTTTTCATATATGTAAGTAACCTGGTAAAAATTGATTGGTGTCCCTTACAGAAAATGAAGATTTACGAGCCATCCAAGAGAATCTCAGGCAGAAAAGCAATGCAACATCCCTATTTTGATGATCTTGACAAATCTCAATTATGATCTTAAGCCATTACAAAATTTTGTTTGAAGATTGGTGAGGTAATTTCAAGTTATTCATTTGAATTTAACCTTCTCATGAGGACCTATGATGTAGACATTATAAGAGCATCTCGAATTTCAAGATATTCTATTCATCAGAGGTGTTGTGTGCAATAGGTATCTTGGAATTCCTAGTGAAGATGTATGACCAGGAGTGACTAAGTTGAGAGACTATCATGCCTATTTGTAAGTGTCTTCCATCTATTTTCATTTCATTTCCATTTTGGATGAGTTGTTTCTTTTTATTCTTTTACTTTGCGTACATCTATAAGTAAACTAGTAAAAAATGATTGGTCTCTCCTTGCAGAAAATGCTGATTTTTGAGCCATCATAGAGAATCTCATCCAAAAAATCAATGCAACATCCTTATTTTCATGATCTTGATAAATCTCAGTTCTGATTTGAAGCCATTATAAAAGAGCGTGTGAAGTTTTTCAAGGGAATCTCAAGTTACTCATTTGAAGTTAACCTATGATGTGGACATTATAAGAGAATCTTGAATGTATCAGTGACATTGTAAAATATTTGTGAGAACAGAGTACCTAAGGCATTGTAATGATATTTACATGTAATGACATTTATTGAAATATTGAAATTTGGTGCAGGGACACCAAGGTTATTGAGCAAATTTGGTTAATGGAAGTCTTTTAAGTTAGTTTTGTGTTTTGAGTAAATTGTCAATTGAATAAGGTCATATTACATGGTCAATTGATTTATAATGTAATATGTCATGTTAGTTACAAGCTCAATAGTTAGGCATGAGTGGAAATATGTAGAATCATTTGTAAAAGTTATTTAAAGCCTCTTGAAGGCTCAAACACAATGTAATTTTGGTGCAGGAGCACCTAGTCTCCTAGTTGCCAAATTTCACTTTTTGAAAGTTGATAGGTGGTCAATAGATTAGATTAAGATATTGTTGTCACGTAGAAATGTACCCTGATGCAAAGTTGTAAAACTAAGCTTTCTAGTGAAACATTGGATCACTCCAAGGTTGTGGGTCACCTGAGATTGGAGGGAACCTTTGGAGAAGGCTGGCTTCCTTAGGGTACCACCTAAACTACTGATTCTTTGAAGGAAAAGGGAGAAGGGAAGTTCATGAAAATGGAACTAAACTTTTGGTGATACACCGTATTAATGAGAAATCACGAAATGAACATAGGGATAACATACACTTCAAAGTCTAAATTCTATTACTTCACACACTCAGAACGATTTCTTTCAGATTTAATACTTTAGCCCTAACAAGTTTGGACTACATACACATCTTGGGAAGGAAAGATCAATTTCACAGCCTTAAGACATAAATGCAGAATTATAAAAAAACACAGTTAAAGACTTGCATTTTTGAAAGAAAGATACAAAAATGAGAATCAATACAAACATGAACACAAGCTTCCAAGGTAAACTTTGTGTTGTATTCAGGATTCCAGTTGAGTTACAAAAACATGCATTAATTGAGAAAAGGGATTCATGAAAAAATCACTAGCTCCCCTGAATGCATAATTCCAACTATTTACAAAAAAGGAAAAAAAAGCCTTATATATCAAAATGTGTCGGCCCCTTAGGGCTTACAAAATATCCAGTCCTAGAAAGATCTATACTCAAATCTTTTGATTGAAATTAATGCTCCAGCCTGCATGTCCTTGCTATGCGTGTCGGTGAAGAGTTACTCTTATACAAGCCTTCTGATATTCTACAGCTACCGCATTCATTTAATCCATCGTGTCCTGTTGAGCTACTTCTGTTGCACCTTGAATGCCCTGAGCTTGAAACAGATACACGTCACTTGTTATCCTATTGATGCTTTTTAGACTGTCACGGATTACCTTCAGATCTCTCTGATTGGTTGAGTAAATTCCATGCAGCCTCTTTAGTTGGTCAAAACTCCTTTGATCATAATCGCATCTTGGCGAGACACTGGAAGTGTCTCACCGATGCGATTATGCCCTTCTGAAGCTATCAGCGTAACATGGAGCTGTCGCTGAGAGCTTATGGCGAGCCCACTTCATTTACCCCAAGCTTTCCTTTCTCCTCCAGGCTCGAGCTCCTTCGGCAAGACACTATCGAGTCAGGAAGACATCCTAGCGAGGCTTGTCATTTGCCAATGCTCTTCTTTTGCTAAGACCTTGGCCTATCAGCCAGACTTCATACCGAGCATTTTATGTCATATCGGCATCTGCTTTTGTTGCTAAGACATACTCCATTCACCGAGACTCTATATTGAAGTCTCCCTGCTTTGCCAAAAGTCTCACTTTGAGTTCGGAGAGAGCTTGCTTGGTCGGTAAGACATCCTACCGACCCCATCCTTGTTCCGTCCGAGCTCTTCTTTTCCTTTGCTGAGACTTTTGCTAGTCAGGAAGAGCTCATGGTGACTTCATTTGTTATGCCGAAGGCCCCCTCATTTTGGGGAGACCTCACATAGTCGCCGAGACATCTCAACGAATGCCCTTAGTCATGCTGAGGGCCCTTTCTCTTTTGCATTGGGGAGATTTTTCCTGTCGGCCAGACCTTATGGCAATAGCCTCCATCCTGCCCAGTGATGCATTTGCTTTTCCTTGGTGTCAGCATAACCTCTTCATCTCAGAAAAATATTTCTCCGAGACCTCTATCCTTTGGTCGAAACCCCTTTCATTTGGAAGCTGTACTGTTAGTGAGACCTTTGCCGATAACACTTTCCATGTCACCAAGACTTCCCGGTATTAGCAAGACCTCAGGGCAATATCTTCAACTGTTGGCGATCCCTTTCATGCTTTGGTGGGGCTTCCCCCTGAGTCTCCTTGACCTTGATATTACAAACCATATTGGCAAGAGTCTACCGATGTCACCCTGATGCATTTTGGTCTACTGAGCCCTCCATTCCTTATTTTATTCACAGTCGCTATGACCTTGTGACATCAGGAAGACCTCACATATACTACATTTGCTACACTGAAAGGTCTCAATGCATTCTGAGTCATTGAGACATGGTAATTGTTACACCGACAAGGATCCTTCATTATTTTCCATCGGCGAGACCAAAGGTCACTCGCCGAGACCTTATGGCAATCGCCCCAACCTACACCGATGAGCACATCCTTCCACCACCGATTGATGAGACAAAAGTGAACTCATGCCAAAAGAAAACCATTTTGCACACTATCGGTAAGACCAAGAGAACTCGCTATGACCATATACCGATGCCGCAACTCATGCCAAAAGAGCCACCATATGCATAGTCGGGAAGACATGTTGAGATCAGTAAGATGCAACCCCGACAACTAAGACATATGCCTATAGAAGCCTCGACGATCGCCAAAACTATAGAAATGTCCTGCCGAATGAAGAATGCTAAAGACCTGTGATCGCCGTGACATTAGATGAGTCTTGCCGATAGGCAACACAGACTCATGCAAGTAGAAAACATAACATGAGTCAGGGAAACATTCACGGACCTACACCGATAGGAACCAGAAAATAGAAAATGCAAGACCGAAGGGAACATATGATGCAACATAGTAAAATATGGGAAAAAAGTGCTCAAGAGGGCACCTATTTGGAAAATTATGAATGAAAACATATGTAAAAAACATCAAATTTTTACAGCTCCAACAAGATGCATGAAATAATCCTCAACGAAGAAAACCCATTTGGCCCTTATGAACACCTGCAACATAGATGCCTTGCCCGATTGAGCCTGAGGGTGAAAATTTGGCAACATTTATGGCGACCTCTGCTGGATGTTTTCCTGCTAAACATGAGAACCAATGACTGGGTTTATCCATTGGGCATGGAGTCATTGGGAGAAACCGAAAACAAATAAAATGTCAGTTTTGCACATGGCCGCAATTCCCTTGAGATCCATAGGACACAACAAGTTGTCAAAACAATACAAGGAGAATTGAAATGAAAAAAACCACTGCACTAAAAAGCACTTAGGGAAGGGAGAAAAATAGAAAACAAATGAGCTATAATGTAGGACTTATGAAAACATAAAAACCTAACTAAATATGTACTAAAGGGGAACCCCATCAAATTTGAAAGCAGGGCTTAAGGTGTATCCCATTGGCTGGGATAGGAAGCGCTTCCCTGTCCATTGTAGCCAGCTAATAAGCATTGTGCTCCTTACAATCTCTAACAAGGAATGGGCCCATCCACATGTTGTCAAACTTGGTGTGATGGCCTGGCCTGCTTTTCAGAACGTCCCATTTGAGCACAAGGTCTCCTACCTTGAAAACCTTTTCTGTAGCCTTCTTGTCAAAAGTTCTTTTCGTTTGGAGCCGATGACACTCCAAAGCTTTCATTACTCTGTCCCTTGATTCTTCAAGTTCCATGAGCTCTGCATACCTCATATACATGGGATCATGCTCCTCAAACATCTCCAACTGGCGAACAATATCAAGAGCCAGAAGCTCCACAGATAGTGGCAATCTTGCCTCTTTGCCATAGACCAACATATATGGCGAGTTACCAACAGACCTCTTAGGGGTCACTCTGTCTACCCAAAGTGCATTCTTTAAACTGATGTGCTAGGTCCTTTGATTATCCTCTATGGTCCTTTTAATAATTCTAATGAGGTTCTTATTTGTGCTCTCAACTAGGCCATTACCTTGGGGGTAATAATTTGAAGATGTGCTCAAATGAATGCCATGCTTAATGGCCTAGTCAGCTACCCTTAGACTCGTGAATGCAAGAGAATTATCAGATATGATGGAGTCAGGCACTCCAAACCTGGTGACTATATCTTCATAGAAGTTTAGATTCTTTTGCTTCCTTCAATGCAACCGCTTCTATCCACCTTGTAAAATAGTCAGTGGCTGTAAGTACCCATTTGTGACCAGCACTGGAAGGTGGATTTATTGGTCCAATAAAATCAGTGCCCCATCTCATGAAGGGTTGTTCTACTTGAATTGGATGAAGGGGCATAGCGGACAACTTTTCCTTTCCTGAAAATAGAGCACATTTTATGCACTTTCTTGACCAGGCATATGCATCCTTGAACAAGCTGGGCCAGTAGTAACCAACTATCATGACCTTACAGGTAGTAGTTCTGGGAGCAAAGTGACCTCCTGCAGCTCCATCATGAAACTCATGAAGCACTTTTTCAATTTGATCACTGTGAATGCACCTTATCAGGACACCATTCAGATCTTTTTTAAAAACAACATTGCCCATCAGCACATATGGTATGGACTGCAGTCTAAAGTATCTTCTTTTGGCTCTGTTCAGACCTAATGGGCATTGAGTAGTTTGTAGAAATTGGGTCATATCTTGAAACCAATTAGTTATCCCCATGGGCACATCATCTTGATCATTCTGAGGCTCATTTGTATTGGCAAGCACAACATCCTTTTCTAGTTCACTTTCACTGCTCAACCCTGAAGCAAGTTGTTCACAAATACCTTTACCTCTAACTAGCTTGGTGATCTTAATATCTACAATGTACTCCATGACCTTAGTGATCCACCCTGCTCTTTTTTCATTCAAATCCTTATTCAACAGAAATTCCTTCACACTTGAGTGTGCAACCAAAATATGAACCTTATTGTTTGAAAGCAAAGATTTAAACTTCTTCAGATTTCTAATCACAAAGAGAACATTCTTTTCAACAAATGTATACCTTTCTTCATAATCAGCAAGTATTTGGCTAAAGAAGGCTATGGGTTGTTCCAAATTGTCACTATTCTTATGAACCAGCATAGCAGAGATTGGACCACTACTACCAAAAGCATATAAAAAGAAGTCTTTAGAGAAGTCTGGGTTTACCAATGTCGGAGAAGATGCTAATGCCTCCTTGATTTCTCCAAAACTATGCTTTGCCTCCTTTGTCCAACTGAAGACTGCATTCTTCTTTAACATGGTTGTTAAAGGCTGTAGCAGGTTCGCCACATCTGGGATGAACCTTCTCAGAAAGTTGATATGTCCTAGAAAGCTCTGTAGACCCTTCTTGTGATTAGGCAATGGCAACTCAAGTATGGCTCTAACTCTTTTAGGGTCAATAGTGATTCCTTGCTTTGACACTATGTGTCCTAATAATTTCCCTTTATGGACAACAAAGATACTCTTCTTTGGATTGAGGGAGATACCAAACACTCTGCATTTTTCAAACACTTGCCTAAGATGTAACACATGTTCATTAGCATTCTTGGAATAAACTGTAATGTCATCCAAATAAATCAGTATAATCTTGTTGATCAAGCTTTGAAACGCCATGTCCATAGCCCTCTGAAATGTGGCACCAGCATTGGATAAACCAAAAGGCATCCTTTTGTATACCATGGTGCCCCACTTAGTTGTGAAAGTGGTTTTAAACTAGTCTTCCTCTTTAACCAGTACTTGATTATAGCCCGAAAAACCATCTAATAAGGAAAATCTTTTAGAGCCAGCAACTTCTTGTAAGATTTGTTCCATGGAGGGCAATGGGTAGTGGTCTTTTAGAGAGGATCGATTAAGATCCCTAAAGTCTACATAGAGCCTTATCTCACAACTTTTATTTCTAACCGGTACAAGATTAGAAACCCATGAAGTGTGCTTGATAGGGAAGACAATACCCCCCTCAACTAGTTTAGTCAGCTCTTTAATCATTAGGGGCTCAAGTTTAGGATTCAAGGGCCTTTGTTTCTATCTTACTGGCTTAGCATCAGGCTCTAACTCAATTGTGTGCTGAGCAATGTGGGGATCAAACCCTTTCAAATCTGAATATTCCCAAGCAAAGACATCATAGAATTCTTGACATAAAACAACAAAAGCTTGTTTATCTTTAGGTGAAAAAAATTTTCCTATCTTAAGGAGTTTACCTTTGAAAATCTCTAGCTCTTCATAGTGTTCTTGTTTGATCTACAAGCCGGTTTTACCCTTTTTAAGCTAATCATCAGTACTAAAAATTGACTCTAAGGTAACAAGGCCTTTGGGTAGTTTATTTGTCTTTAGCTGTATGACTTGACCACCATACTACTGCTTGAGTTTTGCTTGATTCACCATGGAGAACTGATCTTCTTTGAGTAGGAAAGAAAGGATCTATTCATCACTATCAAAGACTTTCTAGTGAATGTTGTTGTCAGGAATTGATGGTCTAACTACAACCTTCACATACTACTGCACTTTCTCTTTTCTAATATCTCCTGGAATATCAAACTATGCTCTAATGGCTGCAAGTCTATCAACATGCTTGTTCTGATTTCTTGGAATAGACACTAAATTAAAGGCATCAAAATCTTTGAGCATGTCCCACACTTTGTTTCTATAAGACTTTAATGTGTCATTTTTAGCAACATTCAGGCCCCTTACTTGATTAACAATTAATTCGCTATCCCCATAGGCTTTCAAGCTGGTTATTCTTCTCTTCCTTGCCCACTCTAGACCTTGAACAAGGCCTTCAACTCAACAGTGTTATTGGAGCATGCAAAAGAAAAACGGAATGCAGAGTAGTACCTATCACCTTGTGGAGAAATCAACATTGCACCTCCTCCTGCCCCATTCTTACTTCTAGAACCATCAAAGAACATCTCCCAAAGTTCATTTAGTGGTTACAACAACTGATCTGCATCTTTCTCCAAGTTTGGAATCTCTGTGTGAGGCTCAAGAATGACATAGTTTTCCATACCAAAATCTTGAATGAGGTCCTTAGGACTGTCCAACACATTCTCAACTGCCCATTCATGCAGCAGCACATCAGGAACGACTTCTGATTGGAGTTCTTGAGTAGCAGCTAGTTCATTGTCAGAAAGAATGACATAATTTGTGTCTGCAGCAGTAGAAGCAGCATTAAAGGGACTTGGGTTATATGGATCAATGTGATCTTTAGCCAATCTCTCAGATTTAATGGTAACCTTGGTTCCATATCTTGTTCTAAATAATATATGTGACCAATCAGCTGATACATAACCACCTATCTTGGCTGTAAAGTCTCTAGATAAACACAAGGAAAAGAAAGGTGGAAGGTCTATGACACATATGTCTTGAGGAACTAAAAAATTTGGACAAGCATGGAGAGTGAGATTTAAATCCTGGATAATACCCAAAGTATTAACCGAAGTACCATCCAATTGGATCAATCCCTTCTCTAAAGGCTGGTATTTTAGTCCAAGTTTGTCAGCAATTTGTTTTGGCATGACGAAGCTGCTAGCTCCACTATCTACCATACAATTATGGACTAATCTATCACCAATAATCACTGACACGTAGAAAGGAGGTGGTTTGACTTCTTTTCCTACCTCTTTGTTGGACTTTTTATCTTCTGCCTGAGCATTATTTGTCAAAATAGCCCTATCTTGACCTAATGGGGATTCAAACTCACCTAATAACTTAAGATTTGACAAGGTTGAACATAGAATATCCTTTTGACCAGGGATGACCAATGAATCCCACATAGACATCGTCACATTTTTCTTCTTCATACTATCAAGAATGTTAAAAGGTACAACTGGGTTTACTTTATTGTGTACCTTTACACCAGTGTGATCAGCTTGTAAGCATGGCTACTCTTTAACTAGGAGTTGTTGATTTCCTCGCAAAACAATAGTCACTCGAGATGCAGATGGTTCCATAGCTGATGCTTTTCCTTTGTAGGCTGCAGGATCGAGCTCAAATACTCTCTTCTTTGCTCTCGTATTGGCCGCAATAGGAGAACTATCCACATTCAATCCACAAAACTCTTCACCCTACCAGTTGAGTAGAGTAGCATCATTTGCAAACTGATCTTGGTGTTGTGGAGATGAATCATTAGGTGCATGCTGTTGTGAGCTTGAGGCATTTTGTACCATAAGTGCCTGATTGATAAGTCCATTTGAGCAAGTGGCCTGATTGTGGGGCTGATTGCAAGGCTAGCACCATTCATAATCTGCTGCTAAATTATTTTGAGTAGGAACCAGGTCTTTGACTGCACTAATAGGTGTTGGAGCATAGGCCTGAAAAGGTCTTGTGTTCACATTTTGTCTTGTACCTTGATAATTTCCCTGATAAGCTTGTCTATTACCTTGGAATTGTTGTTGTTGACCTTGAAAAGGCTGGCTTGAGGCCTAATTCTGCTGTTGATAAGGCCTGGAATAGGTCTGTTGTTTTTCCAAGGTCACCAACTTGTTTTCAAATGTCTGTAAAAGACTTTTGATCTCTTGTAGCTCGTATGATGAGCCTGAAGTAGCACTCTCTTGTCTGTCAATGGCTGGAACAGCAACTGGCAGCGTTAGTACAACTGGTAGAGGTGTGAAAGGAGGTATCTGCAAAGGAATGTTTGCATGAATCTCTAGGAATATTGGCATTGGTGGCCTGGGAGCAAGCTTACTAGCTTGTATTAAGCTATTTTCAGCTCTGATTGCTATTTCAAAGGCATCTGGTAGAGACACTCCTCCCATTGATTGTATCATGACAACTATATTGTTGTTCAGAGCCCTCAAAAAGTATAAAAATGTGTATTCTGGAGGTGGCCTCACTGTTGTAGGTATCCTATCCAAAGTCCTCTAAAATCTAAAGTTGAAATCATTCATCTTCTCTTGTGGAGCCCTCTTAATTGTAGTCAATTGCTCCAGTAGAGACAAGTTGTCAGACCTATCTTGGAATTGCTTATGTAGCTTATCTCCAAATTCATCCCATGTTGCAATTGAACTGACTGGTAGGCTCTTATACCACTGTACATCTCTTCCTTTTAATGAAGCAGCCAGTAATCTCACTGCAACATCCTCTTGGGTTATGTGGTGAACTCCACATAATGAAGCCACATCTCTCATGTGTTCAATTGGAGTAGTTTGCTCTTCCCCTGTAAAAATTGGTAGACTCTTCAAGGCTTCCATTGGAAAATCATTGTGTTGTGCCAAGTTCAAAGGACTCCCTCTGTTGAAAGCGACAAAGGGTTGATTCCTTAGAGTGGCCATTGGAGGTATCTGAATTGGATTTACTTGTATAGCAAAATGAGATCCCACTAATGGAGGAGTAGACTGAGTTCTTCTAGAATAGATAACTGTTGTTCCTCTTTTTTCTTTTGCTCTACCTTTCCTTCTTGGTGGTGACAGCTGCAAATATTCAAAGGGACCTGAGCTGCCTCTAGTCTGAACTTTTCTCATAAACTGAAGAAGGTGTTGATTTCTGGAACTCTTTCCTCTTTATGGAGTAGCCAAGTATGCCAAAGGACTTCTATAAAGCCTAAAACTCACTGGTTGCATACTAAACCAGTAATTCAATCTAGTTCACTATCCCACTGGGCGTTCCAAAAACTGTTGTCACGTAGAAATGCACCATGATGCAAAGTTGTAAAACTAAGCTTTCTAGTGAAACATTGGATCACTCCAAGGCTATGGGTCACTTGAGATTGGAGTGAACCTCCGGAGAAGGCCAACTTCCTTTGGGTACCACCTAAACTACTGATTCTTTGAAGGAAGAGGGAGAAGGGAAGTTCATGAAAATGGAACTAAACTTTTGGTGATACACCGTATTAATGAGAAATCATGAAATGAACACAGGGAGAACATACACTTGAAAGTCTAAATTCTATTTCTTCACACACTCAGAATGACTTCTTTCAGATTTAATACTTTAGCCCTAATAGGTTTGGACTACATACACATCTTGGGAAGGAAAGATCAATTTCACAGCCTTAAGACATAAATGCAGAATTATAAAAAAACACAGTTAAAGAATTGCATATTTGAAAGAAAGATACAGAAATGAGAATCAATACAAACATGAACACAAGCTTCCAAGGTAAAATTTGTGTTGTATTCAAGATTCCAATTGAGTTATAGAAACATGCATTAATTGAGAAAAAGGATTCATGAAAACATCACTAGCTCCCCTGAATGCATAATTCCAACTATTTACAAAAAAGGTGAAAAAAGCCTTATATATCAAGATGTTTCGGCCCCTTAGGGCTTATAAAATATCCAGTCCTAGAAAGATCTATACTCAAATCTTTTGATTGAAATTAATGATGCATCTTGTGTGTCCTTGTTGTGCATGTCGGTGAAGAGTTACCCTTATAGAAGCCTTCTGATATTTTGCAACTACCGCATTCATTTAATCCATCGTGTCTTGTTGAGCTACTTCTACTGCACCTTGAATTCCCTGAGCTTGCAACAGATACACGTTGCTTGTTATCCTATTGATGCTTTTTAGACTGTCACAGCTTACCTTCAGATCTCTCTGATTGGTTGAGTAAATTCCACATAGCCTCTTTGGTTGGTCAAAACTCCTTTAATCAAAATCGCATCTCAGCGAGACACTAGAAGTGTCTCATCGATGTGATTATGCCCTCCCAAAGTTATCGACGTAACATGGAGCTATCGCTGAGAGCTTATGGCGAGCTCACTTCATTTACCCTGAGCTTGCCTTTCTCCTCCGGGCTTGAGCTCCTTCAGCAAGACACTATCGATTCGAGAATACATCCTAGCGAGGCTTGTCATTTTGCCGATGCTCTTCTTTCACTGAGACCTTGGCCTGTTGACCAAACTTCATACCGAGCATCTTCTGTCATATCGGCATCTTCTTTTGTCGCCGAGACTCTATATCGAAGTCTCCCTGCTTTTCTGAAAGTCTCACTTTGAGTTCGGAGAGAGCTTTCTTGGTCTGCAAGACATCCTGCCAACCCCATCCTCATTCCATCCGAGCTCTTCTTTTCCTTCGCTGAGACTCCCGTCGGTCAGGAAGAGCTCATGGCAACTTCATTTGTTATGTTGAAGGCCCCCTCGTTTTGGGGAGACCTGACATAGTCGCCGAGGCATCTTGGTGAATGCCCTTAGTCATGCCGAGGGCCCTTTCTCTTTTGCATCAGGGAGATTTTTCCTATCGGCCAGACCTTATGGTGATAGCCTCCATCCTGCCCAGTGATGCATTTGCTTTCCCTTGGTGTCGGCATAACCTCTTCATCTCAGAAAAATATTTTACCAAGACCTCTATCCTTTGGCCAAAAGCCCTTTCATTTGGAAGCTCCACTGTCGGTGAGACCTTTGCCGATAACACTTTCCATGTCACCAAGACTTCCCGGTATCGGTAGGACCTCAGGGCGATATCTTCAACTATTGGTGAGCCCTTTCATGCTTTGGTGGGGCTTCCCCCTGAATCTCCCCGACCTTGATATTACAAACCATATCAGCAAGAGTCTGGCGATGTCACCATGACACATTTTGGTCTACCGAGCCCTGCATTCCTTGTTTTATTCACAGTCGCTATGACCTTGTGACATCGGGAAGACCACACATAGATTGCATTTGCTACACTGAAAGGTCTCAATGCATTCTGAGTCGCCTAGACATGGCAATTGTTACGCCAACAAGGATCCTTCATTATTTTCCATCAGTGAGACTGAAGGTCACTTGCTGAGACCTTACGAAGATCGCCCCAACCTACACCGATGAGCACATCCTTCCACCACCGATCGATGAGACAAAAGTGAACTCATGCCAAAAGAAAACCATTTTGCAAACTGTTAGTAAGACCAAGAGAACTCGCTATGACCATATATTGACGCCGCAACTCATGCTGAAAGAACCACCATATACATAGTCGGGGAGACATGTTGAGATTGGTAAGATGCAACCACAACAACTAAGACATATGCCTATAGAAGCCTCAACAATCACCAAAACAATAGAAACGTCTTGCCGAATGAAGAATGCAGAAGACCTATGATCGTCGTGACATCGGATGAGTCTTGCCGATAGGCAACACAGACTCATGCAAGCAAAAAACGTAACATGAGTCGGGGAAACATTCACAGACCTACACTGATAGGAACCAGAAAACAAAAAATGGAAGACCCAAGGGAACATATGGTGCAACATAGTAAAATATGGGTAGAAAGTGTTCAAGAGGGAACCTATTTGGAAAATTATGAATGAAAACACATGTAAAAAACATCAGATTTTTATAGCTCCAACAAGATGCATGAAATAATCCTGAACAGAGAAAACCCATTTGGCCCTTATGAACACCTGCAACATAGATGCCTTGCCTGATTGAGCCTGAGGGTGAAAATTTGGCAACAGGTATTTTGTGTTTATTCATGCTAAATAAGGTCAATCAAGACCATTTATGGTGTCTTTTTGAGGTGTGATTAGTTAATGTTGAAAAGAGTTCCTCCACCTTGAATTGAATCAACAAGCCCTCTAACATGACAAACCCCAAAACCCTCTTCTTTTACAAGTTAGGCAAGGGTTTATTGAAAACCCATACTCAAAACCTTCCCACAACCAACAAAATCCTAAAATACCTTCAAAAAGTTCTACACAAGCTTAAAACTTCAAGAGATATCGCTGCCCCCAAATATTTCTTCAAACCCTAGCAGTAAACCACCATTTTCCACTCAAAAATGCACCATTTGACATCTAGGGCATCACCTAAAAACCATCTATTCGCCTCCCTTGTGCAAAAACCTTTACACACATGTTTTATAATCATAACTAAGCCTTTCCATCGATTTATATAAGAATACAGTGGGTGAAAGGCTTAATATGAAATTTTAACTCAATCAAAACCCTTAAAACAGGGTATACAAACCAACCCTCAATAATTGGTTTCTAAAATACACAAAATCATTTGAAATCCAACCAAACCAAAAATAAAATAGACTTAATTCTTCTTTCCACTGAATTCCATTGAAAAGAGACCACAATCACCCTGTACGGAACCGTACAGTTCAATGAAACATCAAATCTCAAAGTGCAAAAGGGTACCAATATTTGATAGGGTATTACTCAGAGATAGGGGTGCTTATGAAATCTTTGTCTAAACCTATGGGATTGTGTTGGGGCCCTCTACAATAACCTATCTCAGTTTTTTTCTATCTCGGAGTGGTTTTCCCTTGGTGTCTAGTTTTTAGTTAATAGAAAAAGTGTTAAATGCAAGCAGTGAAAAGTTGCAAAGTGGTGAAAATTTTGTTCTACAACTTGTGTGACAAAATGGATTGTTCCAACACATCCAAATAGGTATGTTTATGCTAAGAATGGTCCTCTTTCACACCCAAACACACAAAATCACTCTAAGCTACGTTCAACCGAATCGGTCCCTTTAGGGTCCAAAGTGCAAAATAGCTCCAAACTTTAGCATGTTGTTACTCAGATACTGTGATTCTTAGAAACTTCTCATTTGATCCTTTTGGATCATATTGGGCCCCTCTACAATAACCTCTCTCAATTTTTTTAATCTCAGAGTGGTTTTCCTATGATGTTCAGTTTTCAGTTGATGGAAAAAGTGTCAAATGCAAGTAGTGGAAAGTTGCAAAGTGGAGCAACTTTCATTCTACAACTCGTGTGACCAAATGAACTATTCCAACGCATCCAAATAGGTATGTTTACACTATGCATGGTCCTCTTTCACACCCAAACATGCAGAATCGCTCTAAGCTATGTTCAACCAGATCGATCCCTTAAGGGTCAAAAGTGCAAAATGGCTGCAAACTTTAGCATATTGTTACTCGGATATCATGATGCTTAGAAATTTCTCGTCTAATCCTATGGGATCATGTTGGGCCCCTCTATAATAACCTGTCTCTATTTTTGTTATCTCATAGTGGATTTCTTGTGGTGTCTAGTTTTTAGTTGATAGAAAAAGTGTCAAATGCAAGTGGTGGAAAGTTGCAAAGTGGTGCAACTTTCATTATGTAACTCGTGTGACCAAATGAACTATTCCAATGTGTCTGAATAGGTATTTTTATGCTAGGCATGGTCCTCTTTTTCACCCAAACATGTGGAATCACTCTGAGCTACATTCAACCAGATCGATCCCTCAAGGGTCCAAAGTGCAAAATGGCTACAAACTTCAACATGTTGTTACTCGGATACCATGATGCTTAGAAACTTCTCATCTAATCCTATGGGATTTTTTTTAGCCCCTCTATAATAACCTCTCTCGGTTTTTGTTACCTCAAACTGGTTTTCCCGTGGTGTCCAGTTTTCAATTGATGGAAAAAATGTCAAATGCAAGCAGTGAAAAGTTGCAAAGTGGTGCAACTTTTGTTATGCAACTCGTGTGACCAAACGAATTGTTTCAATACATCCAAATAGGTATGTTTATGCTAGGCATGGTCCTATTTCACACCCAAACACGTGGAATCGCTCTAAGCTATGTTCAACTGGATCGATCCCTTGAGGGTCCAAAGTACAAAATGGCTGCAAACTTCAACATGTTGTTACTTGGATACCATGACGCTTAGAAACTTATCATATAATCCTATGGGATTATGTTGGGCCCCTTTACAATAACCTCTCTCAATTTTTGTTATCTTAGAGTGGTTTTCCTATAGTGTTCAATTTTCAAATGATGGAAAAAGTGTCAAATGCAAGTAGTGAAAAGTTGCAAAGTGGTGCAACTTTCGTTCTGCAACTCATGTGACCAAATGAACTATTCAAATGCATCCAAATAGGTATTTTTATGCTAGGAATGGTCCTCTTTCACACCCAAACATGTGGAATTGCTCTAAGCTACATTCAACCGAATCAATCCTTTAAGGATCCAAAGTGCAAAATGGCTGCAAACTTCAACATGTTGTTACTCAGATACCGTGATGCTTAGAAACTTCCCATCTGATCCTATGGGATCATGTTGGGCCCCTCAACAATAATATCTCTTGTTTTTTGTTATCTCAGAGTGGTTTTCCTGTGGTGTCCAGTTTTTAGTTGATGGAAAAAGTGTCAAATGCAAGCAGTGGAAAGTTGCAAAGTGGTGCAACTTTCATTCTGCAACTCATGTGACCAAGTGAACTATTCCAACACGTCTGAATAGGTATTTTTACACTAGGCATTGTCCTCTTTTGCACCCAAACATGCGAAATCACTATGAGCTACGTTCAACCAGATCGATCTCTTAAGGGTCCAAAGTGCAAAATGGCTACAAAATTCAATATGTTGTTACTTGGATACCATGAAGCTTAGAAACTTATCATTTGATCCTATGGGATTGTGTTGGGCCCATCTACAATAACCTCTCTCAATTTTTGTTATCTTAGATTGGTTTTTCTGTGGTGTCTAGTTTTCAGATGAAGGAAAAAGTGTCAAATGCAAGCAGTGGAAAGTTGCAAAGTGGTGCAACTTTCGTTCTGCAACTCGTGTGACTAAACGAGGTATTCCAACATGTCTGAATAGGTTTTTTTACACTAGGAATGGTCTTTTTCACACCCAAACATGTGGAATCGCTCTGAGCTACATTCAACCGAATCGATCCCTTAAGGGTCCAAAGTGTAAAATGGCTACAAACTTCACCATGTTGTTACTCGGATACCGTGATGCTTAGAAAATTCTCATCTGATTCTATGGGATTTTTTTGGTCTGCTCTATAATAACTTCTCTCAGTTCTTGTTATCTCGGAGTGGTTTTCCTGTGGTGTCCAGTTTTTAGTTGATGGAAAAAGTGTCAAATGCAAGTAGTGGAAAGTTGCAAAGTGGTGCAACTTCCTTTCTACAACTCGTTTGACCAAAAAAACTATTCCAATGTGTCTAAATAGGTATTTTTATGCTAGGAATGGTCTTCTTTCACACCCAAACATGCAGAATCACTCTAAACTATGTTCAACCGGATCGATCCCTTAAGGGTCCAAAGTGCAAAATGGCTGCAAACTTTAGCATGTTGTTACTCGGATACTGTGATGCTTATAAACTTCTCGTCTAATCTTATGGGATCATGTTGTGCCCCTCTACAATACTGTCTCTTTGTTTTTGTTATCTTAGAGTGGTTTTCCTGTGGTGTCCAGTTTTTAGTTGATGAAAAAAGTGTCAAATGCAAGTAGTGGAAAGTTGCAAAGTGGTGTAACTTTCATTTTGCAACTTGTGTGACCAAACAGACTATTCCAACGCATCTGAATAGGTATTTTTATGCTAGGCATGGTCCTCTTTCACACCCAAACACACAGAATCACTCTGAGCTACGTTCAACCGAATCGATCCCTTAAGGGTTTGAGTGTAATATGTTGAAATAGGTCATTCCACCTATTGTTTAGGCTATGTCTCGGTGATATGGGTCTGATGTAAGTAGGAATAAGAAAATAGCATTGGTAAAGGCATTGGAAGAGATTACTAATGCTACCCCCTGTTGTGAAGATTATGTATCCTTTGCTTAATTTAGTTGTTCCAATCAAAGGATTAAATATATTAGAATCTTTTTATCAATCATTTCATGGAATACCAATTGAAAACATGTTTTTTTCTTTTAGATAAAGTTTTTTACCATCAATCAATTAATTTATTCAAGACAAACCATGAAGGACAACAATGATCAATACTAGGGCTAACCAATTAATAAGTATACATGTGAATAAGTCAAACATGTACATGTGAATAAGGGAAGCACAAGTAGTCACAAACATGTATTCCTTGAAGTTTACACATGAATACATAATATCCACAACTTAATACAAAGTATATGCACGAATACAAGGTATACGCATGAAAACATATAAGTCGCAAAGTATACATTGGAACACATGTAAGTCACAAAGTATACACGTAAGTTGTAAAGTATAAACTTGAATACATGTAACTCATATCTATTGAACCATGAATTTATAACATGCAAATATGGACACCATCGATAAAAAATATTTTTATTAACCAAATAGCCATGTACGCATACATCAATATATGTCAATATAAGTATAAAATATAGGTACAAAATAGCCATATAGGCTTACGAGAATGCCATATAGGCATACAATGTCAAATATATCCAATACAAAATATGTACAAAACTGCCATGTAGGCATACAACAAAGGGCTCTGGAATAAAAATTCATTGCTCTTCAGGCTCTCAAAATAAACTCTTTCCCTTTGCTTTTCGATCGGATGGCGATAGGTCTATCACTCGTTTGTGCTGCACTCAAGGAGTTCTCCTATTGCTCCTCCTAGTATAGTTAAGTTCTTGGTGAAGTTTTAACTGTTACAATAAGAAGTAAAGACATTAATATATAGAAATTACATTCTAAAAAATGATATATTTAAAAAAATAGTCACTTACGGCCATCTCACGATCACTCCCCACGAGGGAAATATTCGCACGTCGATGTTGAGGCGTACTCAAGCCCTGTATAAACCATCCAAATAGAAATTAAACTATGAATCAATAATGGTTTGATTTTTAACTAGAACTAACATCTATAACAATGAATGTAAATTGAAATTTAATAATTTTCCTCATACCTCCCATGCGAGAGCCATTGAAGATTTTATAGCCGATGAAACACCAATATCCATTTCCCTCATAACATTTGGAGGTGTTTCCACAACCAACATTTGAAAATAAAACAACAAATTATTCAATCACAAAAAAGTTACAATAACAATCCGTGCATCATGACTTATAATGTATGAGATCTAATGAACAAAATTTTGAGTACTTATCAAACTATATATTTCTAATTATCATGCTTACTATTTTCCCTATCCATGTCTTGTTCGAAAGGAAGTGTTTTTAGGCTTTTACCCATAGCAACAAGTAGTTGAACCGTTTCATTAAATGCTTTCGTAGACATGTACGATAATTGTGGGGGCATAGAGAAGGAAGTGAATTGTTTGAAAAAATGCCTCAAAAGAAATGGGGTCTCATGGTGATGGAATTCCATTATAAACAAATCCATGTCATGGCATTCCATCACCATAAGATCGCATTTCTTTTAGGCATTTTTTCAAAAATTTCATTGCCTTCTCTATGGTATTATTGCTTACTATTATGCTTTGATAGATATTTTTCCAAGCATCCATAGTTTGTTGGAAAGCACCTATTTAGGCTTTTGGCCATACCAGCAAGGAAGTGAGTAGTTTGATAAAATGCTTTTGTGCACATGTATGAAAAATGTGGTATCCTAGAAAAAGTGGTGAGCAGTTTGAAGAAATGCCTCGAAGAAATGCGGTTTCATGGTGATGGAATGGAATTCCATCACCATGAGACCGCATTTCTTTGAGGCATTTTTTCAAACAACTAATGCCTTGTCTATGTTATTGCTTACTATTATGGTTTCATAGATTTTTTCCAAGCATCCATAGTTTGTCATGCAAGTGCACCTTTGCAAGCACATGCCTCCATGTGAAGTAATTGCATCACTACTTATGTTGACTTTCTAAACAACTATATATTGTAGTTGAAATTTTGTCATCTATCAACATCTAGTTATAATTAGTTATGGAATGTGAAGTAATGCTTTGAGTTTGAATGATGTGCAATGCAACGTAACCAATGATATGAATATAAAATACACAAATCTATTAAGTGCAATTCATTAGTTAAACTCTTTATTCTATTAACTTTGTGAAGTTTTGAGTACATCCACTAGCCAGCACTAGGAGGTGTTCCCTCGAAACCTTCAATATTACCCTATTCAACATCCAAAATCACATATTAAAATACCATTTGTAAAACAATTCTATTAACATGTAATAAATTTATAATTTTTTACTAGTTACATACCCCACCAATAGGTGTACTACAGAAAAAAGCAGGTGGAGGGCCGGCGTATCTAGTCTCAACACTGTGACCCTATGATTTTATTAAAATCATAAAACTAAATTAGTTAATCTTGCATTTCAAAATCAAAATTTAATAAATTAAATTCAATGAACATGCTAAATTTTACTCAAGTATCAATGCCATATGCATCATGCAAAATGTCAGCTGCCCTCTCCATCTCCGTAGCTGCATACGGATCTTATGTAGCAGCCTCCTGAGTGTTGGTGGGGTCATATGAACAAGTTGTCCTGCAAGATTGACACACATGGGTTTGAAGGCCATCAATCGAAGACTCCCTTAGATGGCACTGTAGAATAGGGCTATTATAATGGATGACACTCTGGGTCAAAGTGTTGATCTCCTGCAATGTCTCTATGTCGGCTCTCTCCTTTGTGATGGTAGGCATAATAATGTTCTCACAAGGCGGCCTAGCAAGAGCTCGTCTCCCTTGTCGCGTAGGACCTGGCTGTGCACCAAGCCTATCCTGAGCCAACCCCCCACCTCTCCCTTGGAAGTCCCTCATATCAAAATAATTTGGGATTTTTTTCAATATGAACTCACTGTATAGTTTCCTAAGAAAATACTGGGGGACTTCACAATTGTTGCATGGTCGGTCATCAAAGACCATGTACCACCTATCATAAAAACAATTCCTAATCTCTTGGTGGTGGCACCAATGAATAGGAAACCTCTTTTCATTGAGGCTAAGATTTTGATTTGTGCGTGGGTTAGTGAATAATGAGCACAAATCACCTTTTGTAATTTTTTAAATCCGTTACTTGCTGATATGATAGTTTATCTGCATAATATGCCCTAGCCGCCTGCCTCTTATCTTGCCATCCAGTTATTTGTTTGCTAATTGAATCTACATTTTTTAACATATCTTCCAATGAATTTGTGAGGGTCATTCTTTCTATGGTTGAACCATTTGGATCACTCAACCTACTAATAAAATTCTCAATTTGTTTTTTGTTGTTCTCAATCTCACTCATTGAATTTTGTTGAGTGTCAGGAGGGTGTTGATTCATTGGAGGAGGTTGTTGTTGAGGTTGATTTTCTTTTTGAGGATTTTGTTCTTCAGGATTTGGTTGCTCTTCTTGTTGAGGATTTTGACAGTTTTTGAGTTCATTTGCATCTCATACAAATTCAAAAAATATATATCAAATATAACCTAAAACTAACAAAATCAACCTAAAACTAAGAAATTCAAAACAAGCAGCAAACAATACTTACCTCCCCCACCTCTTCGTCATCGTGGTGCCATCCTTGCAAAGAAATAACAACTCTTGTTGAAGATTTGTTCCCAACACCTCCTCCTAGAACGCGAGCGCGTTTTAACGCAATGTTATAACATGCTTGCATTATAATGCAAGCACGTTATAACACGCTCACGCTATGAGTTTTCAAACTTTTTTTAGAAAGTGGACACGAAATTGCTAACCAACTTCATGCACTTTCCCATAATGTTCATTTTAATTCCAAAATCCAAATGTGGGGGTGGTTGTACAAAATGTCTAAAGGTGTTTCTGATTCTCAAGATCATCAAAATGGCATGAGAGAAAAGCATACGCAACTAGAAACAAAATGCAAAACCACAAGACAGTGCAAGAACTGGTAAATTTTAAACCTGCTTATGATGTCAAATCAAACATTCAAGTTATTTTTAGGCCCACTAATCATTCTATGTGAAAAAGACACTCAAGATATGTAGTGCCTCTCACGTTCCTTTCACTGTATTGATACTTATTATGATATGTCATGTACTTTGAGACCTTGTTGGTGCTTGTTTCACCATTTTGATTTGGTTTGGATGATAGTTTATCTGACTTTGATGATCATGAAACTCTTTACTAATGTTTATGTTATGATGATATATGGAGTTAGTTGTGTGTTTGGATTAATTTGGCTATGTACTTCATGTGGACATATGACTTTACTTGTGTATTGGATTATTGTTTGATATATGATGTTTCTTATGATGTAATTATTGTTACTCGATGATGTGGTTATTGTTGAGGCCTTGGTGAGAGGGACGGTGTACCATCACTCATTCGTAAGTGCCCTTCTACACTACGATTTCCTCTCACGATGTGGTTTTTTGTTATATATATATGTTGCTTGACATCTTGTTTGATGCAAGTTGTAAGTCCTGGGCATCGACTCCACCTACACTATCAAGTCTGAGTGTGCCTCAAAAACCCAATGGATATGATGTGGAAAAATGGAGATGACAAAAAGGGCCCCCCAATCTTTGCCATCATCCTCAACAAGGATGAGTACCCACCTTGTTCCTCTATTTGTATGGTTTGTGTACCTTGTCGATTGTCTCACTTGGTGTTTATCATTATTTGTTTATGTTTATCATTATTTGTTTATAGTGTGATGTCGCGTTGTTGTTTGTTATTATGTTGTTTAATTTATTATTGAAATTATGTGGTAAATTTAATATTATGAATGACCTTGTTTAATCAGTTTAATTAAATTAAATTGATTATAAGGTTATTTAAATAAATTTAGAATTAAAATAATAATTAAATAAATTATGTTTGAGAAAAGCTCTATTATGTGGATATTATTAAGTTAAATGATGTGATTAAATTTTATAATGATTAAAAATAAATAAAGATAAATATTATTATTATTTTGGTGTAAAAATAAATTAAATTAGAGGGTCCAATATATATAATTCTAAAATAGAATAATTAATTGGAATTGATTTTTGAATTGATTGTAAAAGAAAATAAAAGATGGAAAAAGAGGAGTGCGTGCACATGCATGACTCCAGACAGAGTTATGAATTGGAAACTTGTTAATTTTGCTGACTTTTGGATTTGTAAACTTATCTCTATTTTTTGGATTTTTACAATGGTGATTTTGGAGAGATTTTAACCAGAATTTTATTTTTGTTTTCAAGGAAGAAAACTTTTCTCTTCAAAATAATTTAGAAAATAATACAGTTTTGGATTGAAATTGTTTTTGAATTGGATTAATTTTCTGAAGGTGACCAAGTTCTAGAGAATGGATTAATGGCTGCGAAAGAAATTTGTTTCAGCACATCTTCTCCATCTTCAAGCATAGGAATTCAAGTTGGCATCATCTAGTTCTTGTTCATCTATTGTTTGAAAATTTTATGTTGGATAATCAAATTCTCTTTCTTGTCAGCAACCGATCTATAAATTCAATGTTTCAAATCATTTTTTTAAAGGAGATTGCTATTGTTTTTTTTAAATAAGTTTATATTTCATATTTTTCATTTAGCATCTCCAATAATTGTTTTCTTCCCAGTCAATCATTTCATTCGTTAGATTTTTTTCTTTAAGCAATGCCAGTATTCTCCTCAGGGACCTTGCGCCATGTCAAAGCCTCTGTCATTTGCATTCTATAGAATTTAATTCCTTGCATCTTTTGATTTTGTTGTGGGAATAATCAGTGCTTTCATTATATGCTTGCTTTGGCTCAAAGAAGACGATTTTGTTAGTTGTGTGATTTAACTACTTTTTTTATTGATTTTCTAGTGTGTCGATGGTTTTAAAAGAGATTCCTTTCTTCCCTATCTTTGTAGATTTCTCTCATATGTTGACAGCCGATTTGAATATTATATTCCCATCCTACATTTATACACCCTCAATTTAATCTCCAAATTTGTTGATGTTTAATTCTTTTCTTGTAATAAATTCAATTTATCCAAGCAGCCAATATTCGATAGTCCTCTAGAATTTCTTAGTATGCTGACAGTATTTTGTGTGTTTTATTTATTACTCTTTGAAATTTGGGTTTTGCTTTCTTCTAGTGAAGTTGACTGCATGAGAATCGATAGGGGGGATATTATTAGTAACTCCTAGGATTTGGTAGATGTATTCATTGTATTTGGAGGGCTTATGTCTCTTATGATTCAGCTCTTATGCAAGACAATGTAGGGTGATCGGCACAAGTTTTGAGAATTCGATGCTTTTGTTTCTAGAGCCTTGGTCCCTCTATACTTCTAGTGTTGTATGGTTCTTATTCAAAGCGTTATAGAGTTTCATTTGGTTGTGCCTATATATATATATTTGATTCTTATCCAAAGCATTGTAGAGCTTAATTTGGTTGTGCCTATATATATATATATATATATATATATATATTTAGTTCTTATTCAAAGCATTGTAGAGTTTCATTTGGTTGTGCCTATATATATATATACGTTTGGTTTATATGTTGTATGGTATTTAGAACAACAGGTCACTACTAGTTAAATGTATTTAATATTGTTTATTAGTAGCAGTTAGTTAAATTAAACATATTTTTATATATTTATATATATATAGAAATATGTATGATGGTATATAGATATGTGTAAATATATATTTCATGAATTATAATTAAAGAATAATTCATTGTGTGTAAATGTGTATCTTGATATTTATAGAATTATTTTAATTCAATGATTTCAATATGGATGTGCAAATAAAACTTAATTGATGATGTTTAAAATTTTCTTTAAAATTTATTACTTTGGATGAGTTGGTGAAATTAAAGGATGATTATAATGGTTCCATGGTATTTTGTCTCCCTCTTAAGTTAGTTGGAACTAAGGAGATTTTATGTGTTGAAATTTTATGTTGGAACCCATAATGCTTTGAGTTACCCTCAACTGTGAGTTCATGGGTAGTCAGTTTTAGGCTTCCAGAGGTGGGGAAAATGGTTCTTTATGATTGGATTTCATGTTGGTTCTTCATGAATTATTGGTCTTATACTTGATTTTGATTATGTGGGTTTTAGTTTTACACTTGGAAGTTGTTTTATTATGGAGATCTAGTGTGAGATGGTGCATGCCTCACTTTATGTGCTTACCTTTATGGCTTTGCTAGTTTGTGCAAGTTGGCTTATCCAGTTTGTGATTATCAGGCTTTTGTTGCTAGTAGGGAGAGTGGCTTCCCATGGGGGCCGCAGCCCTAAGTGGTGTCCAGGGTAACCTGTGTGGAAGTTGAGTAATTCAGTGATAACCTAATAAATAGTTAGGGGGATTAGGTACTCACATTAATAAAAAATAATGGATGCCTCTCTCATGGCTCAATCACTCATTTATGCTTGAGATGAGATGAGAAGGCCTTGAATGGAAAATCAACTACCTTGTCTTCATGAAAGGTATGTTGATTTCGCATGTGTTAGAATGGGGGTCGGGGATCGGTTTAGTTTGCCACAGTAACCCAAGATGGGGATTGAGACCTAGGAAGATCTACATTGGGTAACCCATATCGAGCCATGCGATGACACTCTTCCCTTTAGCAACCTTGTACGTTTGTTGTTTTTCTCTTTGTTGTTCATGTACCTCTGGAAGTGGTTGTACCTTATGTTTTTTTGTTGTATTGGTTATGGAGTCTTTTTAGCCTTCTCTTCTTGATTTTTTTTTTATGTTTTAGGTCAATGGGTCATTCTTGTCATCTCCTAGCACAGGGGATGGGCCTTAGGGTCCACATGGTTGGGTGGAATGTGTTATGAAGCCCATTGGGTTCCTAGTCGAAGATCATGATGCACAGAGTTGTACCATTTGCAGTGACTCTAGACTTGTTCTAGAGTTGGAGATAGTATTGATGTTATGTATTATGTTCATTCCAATTGTATTACTTTATGTACATTGATGATTCCTTCCCATTTCATGTTGGGAAGCACAGTTTTATTATTGTAATCCTTGAATGATGTATATTCATATAATAAATATAATGAATGTATTCTTTGGAATTATCTTATGATCACTGATGGATGTTTATCATTTAAGTATTGTTATGGATGTATGTTTGTGGTTTATCTATCACTAATTCAAAGATTAGACATCTAACCTGAATAGATATTTCAATCATCATGAAAGTGCATTTAACTTGTCAACCCAAGGACGTGAAATTGAAATCGATTAGCATAGTATGTGTACTAGGAACTCAAAGTAGCCATTCTCATTCTACAACTACAAAAGACACAATGCTGAAAGTAAATTGCTTGGAAAGGAATAATATAAATGTTGAACATCAACCAACAACCATACTGAGCTTGAAATGCATGATAGAAATGAAAATCTGAACAACAAATAGAAAACTGCTGTCTACTTTGGCTATAGGAACAATCACAGAATAGAAATCAAGTGGCTGCGGGAATAGTTAGTGCCAAATTCTTAACTAATTACTAAACAAAAAGTAATAACTAGGCTAAACTAAGCTAAAGGACAGATTTCTCACCAAGTGGGCCCCCTTGGATGAGTATCCTCTACTACTAACAAAATCTCAGAGGCTCAAACTTAGAACTTAACTTTATTCATCAGAAAACATGAGTACAATAGAGTAGTGTAATTGTATCATTGAAAGCTAAGAATGCAAGTACAATATCAAATCGTGCAACCCCATGAGAAGGAACATTTGATCCTTATTTATACTACCAACTAAGCAAGGTAGTCAACTCCATGAACTGGGAGGATGCCAATTTAAGGAAAGCAGAGAAAATGGAGAGGCGGTTACTCGCACATGGAATCTGTTTAGACATGTCTGCAGATTTAGCATAGTTGTAACGCCAATATTTCTCAACAATATTAAAGTCCTCTACAAGGTAGTTACATTCAATTTTCATGGGGAATCTCCTATCATCGACCTCCTTTGACCTTTGAATGATTTCCTTGCTAGACATTATGGTGCATACCCAGCTGGCGGTATCTTTCTCAATTTGGTATCTTCAAATTATATCTGCATGGAAATTTTAGCATGCACAATAATTGCATATATGTAACTACCTTAAAGAACATTCATTAACCACATGTAGAATTAATATAGATAGTCCATATAACATGCCAATGTCATTAAAGACTTGCAAAAATAAGATTAAGCCCAATTTCTATAGTTCTGAGGAAATATCATAAAAAATATCAACACTTAACATCAAGTTCCATGATCTCTTTAGCAAATAAATCATAAATTCTACCCAAAACTAGACCATAATCAAGGCTCATCACTCCCCCCAACCTAAGGTCTTGTTGGTCCTCCAGCAAGGGAAGGGTTGTTATTCTCTTGGTCAATGCTTTGAAATTTGCAACTGACAATTTCCCTACATCAGTGTTTGTTGTGCATGAATCAGGGTCCCAGTAGAATCCTCCCAATCTATCCAATCTGCTCCATCTCTTTCTCTTTGCAGCAATATCATAGTTGTAAAACCTGAAGTTTGGTATGGGACACATCAAGAGGGGTGACTAAAAATTCAGGGGAAGCCAAAATCATCCCTTTTTTCTTCCAACCTATGTATATCTGTTAATTCTTTTGAGTGTTGCAGCATAGTTCTAGATGGAATTAGGCTCAGCTTGTTTTAGCTCATCAATTAGGTTGTTCCATCTTTGAGAGAGGTATCTCTTCATGGTTTCCTCTTTTTCTTTTTCCTCTACCTCATACTCACTATAGACTGCTTCTATCCAAGGCATAATCCTATTAGGATAGCTAGGTCTTAAAAGCATTCTATGCTATTCCTTGTAAATATCCCTTGGATTCCTTGATTCAGCCCTGATGGGTAGAGGGATGTCTTAGAATTAGGTTTTGTACACCTTGCATAATGTTTATAATGTTTAATTTATTATTATGTGTGTGGTGCACCTAGGGGTACCTAGATGGGCATGCATCACTAGGAGCTATAATGTTGGGGCCACTTTATGTTGTATGTAACATCAAGGGACTTAATTGTAAAATGTAATTATTTAATATTGGGGAAAAATAATAAAATATAATAAAGTACCCAATATTAAATGTGGGGTCACATGATATTGTAAGTTCATGGTTTTGGGCACATGATTAATGTAATACCACTTGGTGGTTTTGTGGGAGCTTGTTTCTATAAAAGCAACCACAAGGGTAGTTGTCTAGGGTTGGAGAGTTTGCTGCAAGTTAGCAGGTTGAGGTTGTGCATGTGTGAGGGTTTGAAGCATGGCATGGGATGTGTGGATTCATGCTTGGTCACATGGAATGCATGGATAGATTGTGCTTCAGAAGTGTTCATGGAGTCTCTATAGATGTATTGTAATGGGTTTTCATTGCTAAATAATACATGGAGTGTGGATGCTTTTGGAGACTAGGTTTTTCCCACTTGAGGGTTTTCCCAGGGTATATCTTGTGTCATCTTTTATGGGTATGTTGTCTATCCTCTTGCATGTTGATATTGAGCATTTATTTGCATGTTTTCGTATTTGGGTTATGTGGAAATTGTCATTAGATGGTTGCAAGTTTCCTTACAAGTGGTATCAGAGCTTTGGTTGTAGATTGGATAGCCCTAGGTTGCATGAGAGAATGAAAGACAATGGAAATATATGAGGGTTTTGAAGGTGTTTTATTGCAGATCTCAGGGTTTTGGGTTTTTTGTTTTGATGGGTTGTTTGCAGATTTGAGGTGTGAATTTTTTTGGCAAAATAAGGTTTCTTGGTTGTGCATTCAAATGGGGGTTTTGTGGGGGAAATTTTACAAATGACCTCCTAGGACAAAATGGACCTCATGGTTGGATTTAGGTTGGACAAGAGATGAATTTTGACATATAACTTGACCTATTTTGGAGAAGTTGAAAAAAATGCAAAAAAAAACATTACCCATACCCTGTTCAGTCGTAGGGACGTTGACGATACAGTCGTCAGAAAAATAAAATTAAAAATATAAAATCCCATCGGTACTTTTTAAAAAATCCTGCAATTATAAAAATGTAAAAATATACATAGTAAAAGGACGACATAAAAGTTTTAAAAGAAAAATCAATGAAAATTTTATAGATATGATAGTGGGGTACGGGTCCACAGACCCGTACCTGCACTGTCACATCGTTGTACTCAACCTGTGACTTTACTTTAACTGCCATAAATAAAATCTCAAAGGAACCATCACCCCTCTTACTTCAAAACTTTGAATGATTAAAAAAAATAAAGGGGAGAAATAAATTCCAAAAAAGGGGGAATCATTATTTTTAAAATCTTTTATTCAGAATTTAAGCCATCCGCTCTTATTATTAAGACTTTAATTTTTAAAGAAAAAGAAATATCTGCCAAATTTAAGGTGAAAAACGAAAAAATTTAATTGTTTTGGAGTGGGGTCCACATGAAGGGTGCACATATAGTTTAATTGGACGGTTGGATGTTGTTATGGATTTTTTGTTATGGGGTGTTGTGGAGGAGATCATACTTGACACAATTGGCATTTAGAGATGTGTGTAGGAGGACATGCTATAGGTGTTTGGTTTGTAGTTTTTTCATATCATTGTGAATGTTCCTTGGTACTACATGTTTACATCTTCTATGTAATATTGTTAGTAGACTTGGTATGCCTTGATCACTTGTGAGGGTGCCTTCTTTCTGAAATGTTAACAAAGCAACGTGTTGAGTGCGCTCTTTCTAAGTTTTCATTCATCTAGACAATGCCCATGCAGTGGGAGCTCCTAGATGTGTATTTCATTTTTGACAGGTTTGCACATGGAGTTTGTTATTGTGGTTTATAGGTGGATATGGTGATGGCATGAGTTTACTATGTTATGTATACCTTAGATTTATGGATAGTTGGATGTGTTGGCATTTTTGTGGATGTCATTTCAGCTATGGTGGTTTATTCTTGATGGATACTGGTGCATATTCATTATCTTTGGATTGAGTATTTGTGTTTTGAGATCTCAGGTTGAGGTAGGTTTATGCTTCTTTGTGAAAGTTAGTGTGACATCTTTTTGGGTGTGTTCTTATCTTAGTCCATTGGCATGGTGGAGGAGGAAAGCATTCATGGATGAGATGGTGATCACCTTGGTCTTTCTTATAGGTATCTTGATGGAGCACATGGAGCACTTGGATTCCAAGATGGTACATGTTGCCTATGGAGCTTATTATCTTGATGTTTGAGCTTACTTGTTACCCCATTATGCAATGTATACAACAAGTGGGAGATTGTTAGAATTAGGTGTTGTACACCTTGCATAATGTTTATAATTTATAATTTATTATTATGTGTGTGGTGCACCTAGGGGTACCTAGATGGATGTGCATCACTAGGAGCTATAATGTTGGGGCCACTTTATGTTGTATGTAACATCAAGGGACTTAATTGTAAAATGTAATTATTTAATATTAGGGAAAAATAATAAAATGTAATAAAGTACCCAATGTCAAATATGGGGTCACATGATATTGTAAGTTCATGGTTTTGGGCACATGGTTTATGTAATACCACTTGGTGGTTTTGTGGGAGCTTGTTTCTATAAAATCAACCACAAGGGTAGTTGTCTAGGGTTGGAGAGTATGTTGTAGGTTAGCAGGTTGAGCTTGTGCATGTGTGAGGGTTTGAATCATGGCATGGGATGTGTAGATTCATGCTTGGTAACATGGAATGCATGGATAGTTTGTGCTTCAAAAGTGTTCATGGAGTCTCTATAGATGTATTGTAATTGGTTTTCATTGTTGAATAATACATGGAGTGTGGATGCTTTTAGAGGCTGGGTTTTTCCCTCTTGAGGGTTTTCCCAAGGTATATCTTATGTCATCTTTCATGGGTATGTTGTCTATTCTCTTGCATGTTGATATTGAGCATTTATTTACATGTTTTCAGATTTGGGTTATGTGGAAATTGGCATTAGATGGTTGCAAGTTTCCTTATAGGATGTTCGATTCCAATTGCTTATAAGCCCCATGTTGTTGTCCACAACTAATCTCATTTTGTACCCAAGACATAAATGCCCTTAATTGGACATCTCCAACATACAACAGTGGGTTACAATCATGGTCTTGAGTCACAACATAATTATGTAGATAAAACTCACATAGCAAATTCTTCATTTCAGGGGAAGCAATTCAATAAGCATTGAAAAATTCAATAGGGGTCTCAATAGAAGGGTTCAAACCTGAAACAATTATGGCCAGCTTAAAAGAAAGATATTTCTCCTTCAAGTGCAGAGCATAGACCCTTGGAGGGGCCCTACACTCTAAAATATGTGGTACTAAGGCTGCCATATCATCCATGTTCTTCTTCAAGGTGGCAATTTATGCATCCTTGTCTTCAATCTCCTCATCTTTCTTTTGAATTTCCTTCTTCAATCTATGCTTCTCCTCCTTCCATTCTTCTTCTCTTCTTTGTATTTCTTTCCATAATGCATAGCTACCATGTGCATTGAGAAATCAAGGGATTCATCCATTCCTACCAGCATTTTCCCTAGCACTGATGCTTGCTCTTCGTATAGTACTAACTACAAGGATTCAAGTTGTCCCATCAATTTAGGCTGCAGGGGTACTAATTTTTCTTGTTTTTGTTGTTGTTGTAGGAACTCTTACTATCGGATCTCTTGTTGTAGGATCTCTTGCTCCAGGAAATCCCAATTTTCCTCACACCCTTGATTCTCCACTTGTTCTTTCTGAGTCTCAGCCGCCATGATTGAAAGAAGGTTGCATAGAATTTTCAACACATTCATCCTCCTCTCGTGCCTCATGTAATTCAAAAGCTTGAAGTGCACAGAATGCAGATTCGACTGGCGACCTTCACAGGTGATATATTTTATGACATAAATAGTTATCTGCTCCCATGGCTTAGGAAAAGGCATTCTCTTCACCCCTTATTTATCTATTCTCAATGGAGGGTTGCTTGGTTCTGTAAATTCAGCCCTAGCTGACCTAGCATCTCTGGAAGCAAGATAATATTCACCATCAGTAGGTAACCCTGTAACTTCTACAATTATTTCTTCAGTAACCAATGTACCTCCAACCCTTTTACCGTGCCTTTCCCTTCAGATAATGTCTGGGCAAATTCTAGTGCAATGCCTTCATCAAAACCATCCAGCTTCATGAAATAATCTAACCAGCCACAGTTTCTGAATTCAACTAGGCAGGGTGCATCTTGCAATAATACATCGTGCACCATGGGTTCATTTCAAATTAACCCACCTCCCATTATCTGAAATCAAACAATCACACTGTGGTTTCCTACCTACAATTCTCATCTGAAAACCAAATTCACCTTCCTGTAACACTTGCTAAATTTTCAATGCCAATGTCAACTGATTTTTCCCTTTTTACCTTTTATTTGCAACTTGAGATTATGACAGGTTCAATAATGGAAAGGAAGTAATAATAAAGGAAAGATATGATGGAGAGAAACGGTGGCAGTAGTTGGTGTCACCTCACACATGTGAGTTGTCCTCTCACTCAGATTTCAAATCGGCTCAATTTAATTTTTGTTGACATAGACCAACATGGACTAACATGTGGGAAAAGTATTCACATCATTTTCCTCCCCCCCAACCTAAATTTGGGCATGTGTCCTCACATGTGAAATGATGATTTGACAAGAGTAGGGAATAATGGCATGCTATGGTGAATGTCCATATTAACGTACAACAATTAAATGAATGCACTAAAAGATAATTAAGATATAGCAATTAATGCGCACATACCTGAATGTGTGGAAGATTTGTTGCAAATATTATGGAGAAAGTACCATTCACCTTTTTAGGAAATAAGTTGAACAATTAATGAAAATGAGGTGGAATGAGGTGGAGTGGAATGAAGTGATTTGATGGAAGACAAAGAAAGGTGGAAATGGATGGGCTGATGGGCAGATGGGAAAAGAAATGGACTCCCATGGAAGTGGAAGTCTTTATTATGAAAAGTACATACCTTAATTAGCTAGAAGGAGGGACACTAGGTCCACTTTCTTTGGCTACAGGAAGCTCGGGTTCAACATGCTAAGTGATTATTGCAGGAACTCCTCCTTGGAAGCTGGCTTGTGATATAATTTGAGGCAATGACCATTGACAAGCAACTTGAATGTAATTGGGTCAATAGTAGTTAGTTGAATAGAAACATTAGGGAATACTTTAGCAACCTCTTATGGTCCTAGCCACCTTGTCTACAATTTTCCAACATTTTCCTGATATCTGGAATCATAAAGCAATGCCCAATCTCCTAGTTGGAATTTCTTGTCCTTGGTAAATTTATCATGCCACTTGATTCTCTGATTATGCACTACCTCTGTGTGATGCAAGGCTACTCTCCTCATCTCATCCAAAGCATTCAACTGCATGATTCTTTATCTTTGTGCCTCAGAGATATCCATCCCCAAATCTACTGCAGTCCTAAGAGTCTTATGTTCAAATTCAATGGGCATCATGGTTGCCTTTGCATATAACAACTCAAATGGAGTGAATCTTGTAGTTATTTTCCAAGTATTTTTGTAGGCCCAAACAACTTCTAGTAATCTATTTGTCCAGTCCTTTATGTGGACAACTATGGTTTTGGTCAAAATAGCTTCAACTTCTCTGTTGGTCACCTTAACTTGACCATTGGCCTAGGGATGATAAGGATTAGACTTCATGTGTCTTATGTTGTATTCATTAACTAGTGTTGCAACAAGGTTTGATGTGAATTGAGTCCCTTGATCAGTCACTATCTCTCTTGGAACTCCATACCTTGTGAAAATATTCTCATAAAGAAATTTTGCAACCTTGTTATCTCTTGCATGCTTCATGGCCCTAACTTCTACCCATTTAGTTACATAATCAGTGCATACCATGATATAAGACTTACCTTTTGATGGAGGGTCAATGGATCCTACAAAATCCAATCCCCACATGTGAAAGGGAGTGATTACTACCTGAGGGAAAAGTGGAATCTCATCAGATCTGGTTGGTCTACCCATTCTTTGACATCTATCACATTTTCTAGTATACCTTCCTGCATCCTTGTGGAGTGTTGGCCAGTAATATCCTATATTCAAAATCTTCATTATTGTCCTCTTGGCTATAAAATGTCCTCCACATGGTTCATTGTGGCATGCATGAAAAATTTCATATGTCTCATCTTCTCTCACACATCTCCCCATGGCATGGTCTAGTCGAGTGTAAAACAAATGTCCAACAATCCATGGGAAAGGAAAATATTTTTCAATCAGTGTCCTCTCTTTTGGAGAGAATTGAGCTGGAACTCTACCTGTGACTAGATAGTTATCTATGTCATCATACCAGGGTGTTTGTATAATGATGGAGAATAGATGCTCATTAGGAAAAGAGTCATCTATGGCTTGATTATCTTCTAATGTAGTCAGCCTTGAAAGAAAAATTGCAACAACATTAGCCTTCCCTAGTTTATCCACAATGGTTATGTCAAACTCCTGCATCAACAATAACCATCTTGCTAGTCTACCTATGATCAAAGGTTTATTCATGAGATATCTAATGGTTGCATGATCAATGTGCACACATATTTGATAGACTGTTATGTAGTGTCTGAATTTTTTTAGGGCATAGATCATTTCTAGCATTTCTTTCTCTGTCACTGTATAGTTGAATTCAGCTCCTTGCAAATTTTTGCTAACAAAATAAATGGCATTTTCAATAGCTCCTTCTTTCTTTCCTAAGACTGCTCCTATGGCATAATCTGATGCATTTGTATGGATGTGGAAAATAGGCTCCCAATTAGGTCCTTTGAGTATAGGAGCACGAGTCAAGGCTACCTTCAAATTAGAAAATTTCTTGTCACTAAAGTCCATTGGAATTCAGCATCTTTAGTGAGAAGACTATACAATGGTGCTGCTCTTTTGCTAAAATCCTCGATGAACTGCCTATAATAGCCTACATGGACCAAGAAACTCCTAATATCCTTTTTTTTTTTAGGTGTGGGCAGATTTGTGATCACCTCAATCTTTGCAGGATCTACTTGAATTCCTTTGTGAGAGATGTAGTGTCCAAGAACTACACCTTCCTACATCATCATGAAGAAATTTTCACTGTTTAAAGAGATATTATGATCTTCACATTTTTGTAGGATTTTCCTGAGATTCTCCAATGCTTCATTGAAATGAACACCATAGATGGTGAAATCATCCATATAAATTTCCATGAAATCATGAGAAATGTCTCAAAATATGTTAATGACTACCCTCTAACAAGTTGTAGGTGCATTGCATAAGCTAAATGGGAGTACCAAGTAGGCGTAGGTCCCCCATGGACAGGTAAAAGTGGTCTTCTCCTAGTCTTCTAGTGAAATTTGGATCTGGTTGTAGCCACTAAATCCATCTAGAAAAGAAAAGTATTGTTTCCTACAAGTGAGTCTAAAACTTGCTCTATGAAAGGTAAGGGAAAATGGTTCTTTTTTGTAGCAGCATTAAGTTCTCTGTAATCAACAAAAACTCACCATTTCCCTCCTTTTTTAGGCACAATCACTAATGGAGACACCCACTGGCTATCTGAAATGGGGTAGATAAATCCTGCATCTAGCAACTTCTGCAATTCTCCTTTTACAATTTCTCTCAATGCAGGGTTAATTTTGTTTTGTGGCTACCTCACTAGGGTGCAATCATTTCTAATATAAATTCTATGAGTGCAAATATTAGGATCCAATCCCTTCATCTCATGATAGTCCCATGCAAATGCATGTTGGTGGGTCCCTAATAATTTTTCCAATAACAATTGTTGTTCTTCACTCAGTTTGTTGTTTAACATTAAGATACTTTCCTTGTGACACCTGTACTTGTGTAGTTGACTTTATCATAGCTGCTTCATTAACACATGGTACCTTGAGTTCATATGGCATCAATGTATGGGACATACCTGTTGTTGTAGGAATTCTGTCTGTAGGAACAGTGGCTACAGGAAGAGTGGTTGCAGGAAGAACATTTGCAGGAACAGTGGTTGTAAGAAGAGCATGCAGAAGTGTCTTGACTAGGGTAGCAGAATGAGAAGATGATGCCTCCTCCACTTCACAATGGTTTTGAATGATGTTAACCAATACTTCATCTTCATCTTGAACCTGCATGAAGGAGCTTCTTCCTACCATCATAAGCTATGCCACATAATTAATTTCCTCAACCTCTTCTCCAACATGTGGCCATACATGATTATCTTCATCATGGGATGGCTGAGCAGGAGGATAAAGAACAAACTTTGTGGTGCTCTTCCCATCATAAATGGTCATGTCACCTAACTAGCATCCAATATATGAATCTGCAGTTGCTAACCATGGCCTTCCAAGTATAATGGGATACCCATCTAGTGTAGCTTTAGGAGAAAGAATCATGAAGTTTGTTGGGTACTCCCAGTAGTCTAGAATTACCACAAGATCCTCAACTATACCATCAGGATTAACAGTAGGAGTAGATCTCATTCTTACAATGTTTAGTTGCTATAGGATTTCCTTGGTCTTTACATTTTTTTTTGCCCCTAAATTAATCAAAGCATTCTTTATTTGAATCCCATTTATAACAACTACTACCATGGGACTACCTGGGTCATTGTACTTAGGGATAGTCACTTTTCCAAGCATGATGTCAACTAGTTGTCCCACCACATGAACTGTAGTGGGGTCTTTCTTCTTTTTGTCTGGCTTCTTGAGGCATGCTTCTTTGATTTCCTTGCCATAGATTGGGACATCAGTTATGGCCTAAAATAGAGGTATCTGGACACATATATGCTTCAGCTAATCTAAGATATCAAAGGTTCTATCATTTTCTTCCTTCTTCTAGGCAACCTCCAATCTCTGAGGAAATGGTGGTTCTTGTTCAGTCTTCTTGACTTTGACTGGTTCAGGATTTTTAAGTGCACTTGGCTAAATGGGATCATTCAAAGGTTCATCATCCTCTTCCACATGAAGCTCAGTGATAATGGGCTTGGAAGGGGCTAGTAAAGTAGTTCTTGAATGCAAGTGGATGTCACTTACACTCACAGCATATGTAGGGAATTGATTTGAATCAACAGAGTACAGAGGTTGTTGTTGTGGTTTTTTATTTTGATTGGGCATGAGTTGAGCTAGTAGCTAAGTGGGTTTAGGTGCATTTGATCTTGAATTAGCAAGTGGAGGCATTATAGCAGGCTATTGGGGTTGAGAAGGTGGTTGCATGTAACTGGTTGTCTGGGTAGGCCATTGTTGTCCTCCCTTCCATTGATTTGTTTATTGCCAATTTCCTGGAGGTGGCTACCAATGCCCTTGAAATTGCTTCCAATTCCCCTAAGGTTGCTACCATTGGGGTGGAGAGTTTTGATGATTGGGCCAAGCATTTGGAGGGTTAACCCAAGGTTGTGGTGGATATCCTCCATAGTTGGATGGATATGGGGGTTGTCATTGGTTACCAGATGAATAGGAATTGAAATATGGCCCAACATAAGAGAGTGGATATGGTGGCATACCTTGTATTAGAGCTCAAGGCCTCCTTTGTACAACATAGTATACTTGATCTTCTTCAATCTAAACTGGCTTAAACTCGGGTGCAATCTGCTTGCCTTCAATATTAGTTACCATCTTTCATTTGCAGTCCGTCTTCTATTTTTTGCAATGGGGGCAATACTCTGCCAACATTTCCTTTTCCTCCTCTTGCTTCTTCTTGGCCTAAAGTGTATCTAGTTGAGTAGCTAGATTATTTATAATGTCTTGCTTGAAGTCTGTTAGCAAATGAGTAATCTCCATTCTTGAAACTCCACTAGTAGATGACTTACCCATGGAAGATTGGTAAGCTCTCCCTTTCTTTGAAGCTACCTTAGAGTAGTTCTAGCATATTTTATTGATATCCTCCCAAGGAACTTGGGAGATATCTCCTCCTCCCATCAGGTCCAAGGCATTATTGCAACTATCATTGATTCCTCTAAAGAAAAGCAACTTTTGTGAGTCTTCATTGAGTGTATGGTGTGGAGATTTTTGTAGGAAAAATAGAAACCTTGCAATATAATTCTCCAGGATCTCATCTTCCTTTTTTTGCATCTTAAAAATGTCACCTCCTCTCATGTCACTACCCCTACAATACTCCTTGTATTTCTCAAGGAATTTTGTCTTCATGTCCTCCCAAGTTTCCACAGTATCTTTTCCTAGGCTCATGAACCATCTTAATGCAGCTTCTTTAGAGTGGCAGGAAATAGCTTAAGCCTATGGGAATCAGTGGTATAGTCATAACTCCTATAGAGTATGGAAAACTCAAACAAGAAGGTATCAAGATATTCTGTGACAAATCCATAAAACTTGTAGAGTGTTGAAGTAGGGATATTTTTTATGTTGTCAACTTCATTCTGATGGGAAATGGGGAAAGGAAAAGTTGGTTGGTTAGGTTTTTTTCTATTTGCATCACCCATGCCTACTTGATGTAGTTCGAAAGCAAAGGGATTCTCAAGCTTATTTTGGTCTCCAAAGGAAACTTCAGAGCTAGTCAGATCAGGAAATGCATTAGCAAAGGAGTGTGGGTGTTCTTCTTCTTCTTCTCTTGGAAGGTTCTAATATTCAACTAGCTAGAATGGATTAGGATTGTTAGGAAAGAATATCCCATAAGCATCCCTTATCCTTCCTTTATGCATGCAGTATCAACTCACTATCAGCCATCTCCCATAAAGAAATGGTAAAGAAAAAGGGGGGTCATTACTTCCTAAATGAGGGTATAATAAGAAAAAATTCTAGAAACACTATAGCAAGAAAAACTACCAATGACCCCAAAGAGCTCCCTAGTTTGACACCATCCCCAACAACGGCACCAAAAATGTTGGCCTCCTACAATGATTCAACAACTAGGCATTTACAATTGTGATTCAGAGATTGGAAATCTAACCTAAATAGCTATTTCAATAATCATGAAGGTGCATTTAAATTCTCAACCTAGGAACATGAACTTGAAATGGGTCAATACAGTATGTGCACTAGGAACTCAAAGTAGCCATTATCATTCTACATCTAAGAAAGACATAATGTTGAAAGTAAATTGCTTGGAAAGGAATAATATAAATGATGAACATCAACCAACAAACAAATTGAGCTTGAAACGCATGACAGAAATGAAAATCTGAACAACAAACAGAAAACTACTCTGTCTGCTTTGGCTGCAGGAATAGTCACATAATGGAATTCTAGTGGCTACAGGAACAGTTAGTGCCAGATTATTAACTAATTACTAAACAAAAAGTAAAAACTAGGATAAAATAAGCTAAAGGACAGATTGCTCACCAAGTGGGCCTCTTTGGATGAGTATCCTCTACTACTAACGAAAACTTAGATGCTCAAACTTAGAACTTCACTTTATTCATCAGAAAACATGAGTACAATAGAGCAGTGTAACTGCATCACTGAAAGCTAAGAATGCAAGTACAATATCAAATTGTGCAACCCCATGAGAAGGAGAATTTGATCCTTATTTATACTACCAACTAAGCAAGGTAGTCAACTCCATGAACTGGGAGGATGCCAATTTAGGGAAAGCAGAGAAAATGGAGAGGCGGTTACGCACGCATGGAATATGGTCAAACGTGTCCACATATTTAGCACAATAGTAATGCCAATATTGCTCAACAACATTAAAGTCCACTACAAGATGGTTACATTCAATTTTCATGGGGAATCTCCTGTTGTTGACCTACTTTGACCTTTGAATGATTTCCTTGCTAGACATTATGGTGCATGCCCAGCTGAAAATGTCTTTCTCAATTTAGTATCTTTAAATTATATCCGAATGGCAATGTTAGCACACACAATAATTGCATATCTATAACTACCTTAAAGAACATTCATTAACCACATGTAGAATTAATATAGATAGTCCATATAACATGCCAATGTCATTAAAGACTTGCAAAAATAAGATTAAGCCCAATGTCTATTGTTTTGAGGAAATATCATAAAAAATATCAACACTTAACATCAAGGTCCATGATATCTTCAGCAAATAAATCATAAATTCTACCCAAAACTAGACCATAAGCTAGGCTCATCACTAGTGTTAAAAAGTATACTTGTGAGTGGTTTATCATTGTTATGGGATTGGGATCATGTTAGAAATGTTCGCAATGTAATGCAGTCATGTTACCCCAAAGGACTAGATAAATGATGTGTATGTATAGTTCCATTACTAGTGTTGTATGTTACTTTATAGTTCATATTAGTTTTAGTTTTAAAAAAATGTGCTATTACTGTTAGTCATTTTGTTGTCCTTTGGGGTTTGTGTGGCGGAGCGTTACAAGATAAAGCAAACTAAAGTAAGAGTCGTGTAAAGCATGATTGGTAGTTTTGAGCCTCCAATATTTGACAAACGATAGTAGAGGTTTTTAATTTCAAAGCTTGAACACTCAAACATGCAAAAAAATGTCAAAGATTAGTCCCAAAAGTCAAAATTAAACTAGAAAAGAGAATGAAATTAATCTAAAAATGAAAAATTAACCTAAACCTAAATAAGGTAATCCAAAAATTAATCTAAATTAATCTAGATTAAGCCTATCTAAACTAAAATTGATCTAAATACTAAACTAGCAAAATTAAGTGAGAATAAAATTAATTAGTAAAATTAATCTGAGCTATCATTAATTTAAACTAAAAAGAAATTTATTTAATCAAAATTAGTCAAAATATAAATTAAATTAGAAAATCTAAATGTAAAATAATTTTAATCTCAATCTAAATTAATCTAATAAGAATAAAAACTAAAATTAAGACAAAAAAAAATCTAATCTAAAAATCTAATTAAAATTTTAAAAATCTAAAAAATTTAAAATCTAAAAATCTAAAAATCTAAAAGTTAATCCAATCTAAAGAAATCTAAAAATCTAAAATCAAAAATTAATCTAATTGAAATTAATTATTCTAAAAATCTAAAAATCTAAAATTAATCTAATCTACATTATTTAATCTAAAAAAAATATAAAATATATAAAATTAACCTAAATTAAAAAATTGAAATTTGATCTAAATTAATAAAAAGTAAAATTTAACCTAAATTAATGAAATTAAAATTAATCTAAGTTAATGAATTAACAAAAATTACCAAACAAAATTTAATTTAACACTAACTATAAATATTAAATCTAAATTAATCTAAATTCTAAAAAAACCCTATTAAAATCTAAATAAAAATAGAAGCTGAATTAAACTTATCTGAAAGCTGACGACCATGCCAAGACTGCAATTGATGCAGAATTTTTCAATTTCAACGTGCTGCAAAAGCAAAAATGCCAATCATATTGAATGCTTCAATATTTCAAAAGCCAAAAACGTCAAACAGAAGTAATGAAGCCAACTACCAACCACCCCTCATACACATGACTTTGATGAGAAGAAGATAGGGCAACATGTTGACTACTATAAACATTTGCTTGATGTGTCTATTGTCATTTATAGCAGAGTTGTCCAAAGCCAGAAATAGTGTTGAATAGTGCCAACTTGTGAGGAACAACAAAGCCATCCAAAAGCTGGAAGTAGCACACCAACCTGAAGCAATGAAATGTCAATACACGCGAAAGAGAAGCAATTAATAGATGTCTTCTTATTAGGATGATTCAATGTAGGAAATCTTATCTAAAATAAAACCTAATAAATCTTAGGGATCATAGATCATTGCAATAGATTCATAAATTGTCACTGTAAATGGTGTTGGTGAGAAAGATGAAAATGTTGCCACTAGGGATGAATATTCAAATTGTGAAAAAAATGATAACTTTAGATGGATTGGAACAATACGCCTACAATAAAGATTAGCTTTGAGATAGTTGATGGTTCGTGGTGAAAGAGAATGTTGGAATGTTGATGATTTTTTCTCATGTTGAAGGAGTTGCTTCCCATTGTGTGTTGTAAAGAATTTGAAACATGTTGATCACCTTGCGACATTTCCAAGACACCTGATGCAAATGTATCATTCCTCTCATCTGAAAATTTTCTTGAATTCTATGCAAGGGAAGAAAATGTGCAGCCTACTTTTGACTAGACTATGGGCCAATTTTTGTTGATCTTGCATCTATATTGCCTCCTAAAGAAGATATTATTTGAACCTATATAGAAAATTAAGCACAAGTATGAGAAGAGCTTGTACAGTTTATTTAATCTGAGATTCACACATCCCTAATCTTTCCTACTGTACAAAAATTGCTTGAGGATTCAACTGTTGTTATCCAAGAGGTGGTTGCTCATAACTTGGTATTGTTGTTGCCACTTTTGATAAATATTTCAAGGTTGAGAAGATGGCTCACAATGTAATAAAAATTGACATCTTTTAGATGACTCACATCCTTTAACTATTGAAATTTGGAACCAAGTTCCTCCTATTATATGTTGGTGCTTATGGAAAGAGAGGAACAATAGGATATTCAGAAACACTGAGATGCACCCAAAGGAGGTGTTTGGTATTGGTTCCTGACTCATTAAGGAAAACATATCTCTCTTCAAAGGGAAAACCCCGAGTATAGGCCCAACTAAGTTGGAAATAAACATAGCTAAAGCCTGGCATCAAGTTTTGGATGCCAACTCTTATGACAACTCCAAAATTCTTGCCCAGAGAGCTACTATTTGGAAACCTCCTGACAAGGGTTGGTATAAGCTAAATTTTGATGGGGCTATCAAGGGAAACCCAAGCAGAGTAAGTATAGGAGGTGTGATTAGAGACCACAGGGGGAAGTTAGTGGCTAGTTATGTTGGGGATATTGGACGCCACTCTTTTATGATAGCGGAAGCTCATGCGCTATTGAAGGGCTTACAGATAGATGTTACCCTAGGAATAGAGAACCTGCACATTGAAGGGGACTCCAAATCCATTATTGAGGCTATTAATTGTGGTAGATTGTTGGGATGGAAAACTAAGGATATTCTTCTTGATATTAGGTTCCTAGTGTCTAAACTAAAATCTAAGGTGGCCAGTCATATCTACAGAGAGGGGAACCAAGTGGCAGATTCCTTGGCCAATTTTAGCACACACTGGTTCAACTATCCAAATGTTGGTGGGACGTGGGTATTCTTCCACCTAATATTCAAAGTATTATAGTGAAGGAACAAAGACCTAACTTGACCCATGATGACAACATTGCACATGCGTAGCTAGATTTCTGGGGGACCTACTTGCTTACTCTTTGGGCTATGTGGTCTTATTAAGATGATGGGATGGATGATGAGCTGTATTGATGGGATGGACAACAAGTGGACTTTTCAAAATAATAAGATGGATCCCATTTTGAACAAAGAAATCATGATTTTTTGAGGCAAGTACCGATGGATTATTACTAAGTTGGACCATACTTGTCATAATCTCCTTATGGGGATCTACTTAAACTCTCGGATTTTCAAATTCTTGTTTTTTTATTTTGATGTGACTTGTAATTATGAGGCTAAGCTCCTTTTTGGATTTTATTTTGTTGTTATTTTGGCTTCGCGCCTTATAGCTTCTTTCTACAAGTTAACTAAAGTTGGCCAACCCCTAAATGTTATGGATTTGGAGATTTCTAATTATAGCCCCGTGGCTATCCTGCCTAGAATTTTGTGCTTCTGCAATGTGGAAAAAATCCTTCCCTACTTGTCATGTCCTTTTTACTTACTCTATTGTGTGATGGGATCTCAATTAATGGTTCTGCTAAGATGGTTTCTAGGAATTATTTTGCTCATGCGTGTGATCTATCCATTGGATTGTTTGCCAAAAATTGATGCTCTTGGCTTAAATTCCTTATTGTGTGGGGATTTTTCCACCTTGCTAATTTATTTCTTTGTTTGAAAAGTTTTTGGTTATACAGTGAGCAGAGTGACATCATGGGAGAAGATAAGGTGCGGACAGAACTAGATAACTACAACAAATTTCTTAGGGATCCTCTGGTCTAGCACATTTGCGCTGAAGGTGGCATTGCTCATATGATGGAGAGGCTTGTGGGTCACAACCCAAATCTGTCAACCCAGTTTGTTAATTCATGGAAGAATCGTCATGTTTCCATTGGTGGAATCTCCTTCACGGTGGATGAGGAAGTTATCGCGTAGGCTACGGGCCTCCAATGCATAGGAATGAAGCATCCTAAACATTCTAAGACCCTGAACAATGAAAGTATGAATACTTTTTTCGTGGGGGAGGAGGTGTCGGTGCGCAACTAGTCTAGGTTCGAATAGGAGGCGCTTCCACAGTCGTGGAACTAGGTGTGCCTTGCTCTGATAAAGTATGTTACGTTGGAAGGGAGGTACAAGACTTTTTACTACTACAATTTTCCCTTGGTAAATTATCTTAAGCATAAGGTTATTATGAGCTTTCCCTTTTACCTACTTATGGACCTTGAAAATTTGGTTGAAAAATGTATTGATTCGATTGTTGCTAATCCCAATGAACCTACTCCTCTGCCTCTCCATCAAGGTCTTATCCTAAGACTACCATTTCCATCTGGATTTATTCCCTCTAAAACCTATTTCAGTCATTCGTATTGAGGAAATTGAGCCCCCCACTATGCCCTACTTGTCCCCGACCAAATCTAAAGGCCCTATCAAAAAGAGTCACCTGGCCCGTACTAAGAAACCCAAACCTGTTGCTAAAAAACATAAGGGTTTTGATGGTGTTGCCCAGACCAGTGCGTCTGTTAGCTTATGTGACCTAAAATCTACCCCTACTAAGACCCCTAGTAAGCCTGGTATGAAGAAGAAAGGGAAGGAGGAGAAGGTGCCTCCTAAAAAAGGAAAGAATGTTGTGAGCAAGGATTCCTTGGGCAATATGGTGGTTGCGAAAAACTTGGTTATTGGTTGTGAAGCCATCATAAGTCTCTCTAGAAGGTTGGAAAAAGACAAGAAAAAAGTGCAGGTTAGGGACTTGGACACTAAAGAGGAGTTGTCTGATAGCAAAGGCAGCAATGTCGAAGAGGTGTTGGCGAATGAGGAAGATGATAAAACCAGGGGTCCCTCCTTTGTTCCTGACATTGTTTTAACTCAAAAGGAGGGTTTGGCCTCCCATTCATCAGAGCCGTTGGAGATTGAGCAGAATGATCTTGATTACACTACGGGAAATGAGGAGAAGATTGGTATGCTAAAAAATAGATTGGACATCTTCAACAAAAAGTTCCCTAGGTTGACCTGCTTCATGGTCAAGATGATTCACTGTGTCACCAATAACCTATTGGCTACCATGAAGGATGAGCTAGGGATAAAGAAGATCAAGGACTACTAGGAGTGGGTCTGTGATGATATGGTTTAGCTGTTGTCAAAGAATTGGGAGAAGTCTAGCTAGTATGTTGTTGGTTTTCTATTGGTCCATGTGTGCCGTCAGTCTCCATTTGGTTTTAGATTTGGTGTTTTTTGGTGTGGTTCTTTGTGATGCCTTTTTTATTTGAACTTTTTGGCCCATGTGGCTCTCTGTGTAGGGTACAACACCCTGTAAATGTTTCTTACATTATAAAAAACAATGAAGTTTCTCAAATAATTTAAATGAGAGGTCACATCTTGTAAATGTAATAAAGAAGGGAACTTGAAGAAATTCTCTCAAAAAAATGAGAATGGGGTCTCTACAAAACCTAGACCATGAGTACTTGCATAACATAGATCATACGTATACTTACATAATAATGTATTTCTACATAACAAGAAGATTATGCGTATGTTTTTCACAAACTTTATTCGTACTACAATCCTTGACTCATACTTCTACATGTTATGTTACATGAAGAAATCCACCACATACTTCTCACAATAGTTCTGAATATTATGTAAACAATCTTATTGTGTAACAAGAAGATTACAAAACAAAAACTGGAATACCATGCAAAGATTTCTAAAAAATATTTCTATAACATGCAAGAAACACCAGGTTCACCAAATGTATTAGGGATAAATTTTCAGATTAGTTGCAAATAGCATAAACTGATTTAAACCCCAATCAACAATAGAGTGCAATGGAAAGCAAGAAGCAAAATAACATGAAACAATGTCACCTGATCTTCAAGCCTCCATTGAATGACCTTCATTGGCCTTCTCCATCTTGCTACAAATTGTATGATTACCCTTGTATTTGAAGTGCAACTATGACCTATGCCTAAGACAAGCAAGATATTGAAGTATTGTATTCTCAAGTACTTAGAGTGCTCAAGCATGCTATGTGTGTATTGTTGAAAATAACTTTATGTGTCTAAAATGATTTGAGAGAAATCCTTTTAAAGAATGCCAATTTGGCAATGGATGGCTAGGATTACAAGTTGGTAAAACCCTAAGATCAAAGGCCAAGATTCAATATCATAAGGAGCATTAGGGTTAGGGAAACATTAGGTCAAAGTTAGGGAAAGCTTTGAAATGAAGGGTTGAGATTTAATTAAAATCAATTAAATAAATGGTGGAGAATAAATGAGATAAGGAAAAAATTTGGCACATAAATGAGGTAGTTGGAAAATCCAATAATAATATAAATTATTTGATTTATGGAGGAAAGTTGACTTATGAATTAAATAATGATTTAATTCATAAATGTGAATAAGACAAAAGGAAATAAATAATTGTTTTAATTATTTACTTGTGGGATGAAAAGTGGGTTAAATAAATAAATTTATTTAATTGAAGGATAAATGGTGATGTTATTAAATAAGTAATGGTAATTATTTAATTGTAGGTTAGGGAGAAGCATGATCGTCATAGAAAAATATGATTTGGGGGTCTAGGCCATTTTTATGTTTCTACAACATCAATCTAAAAATAATTATTTATACATTGAAAAAAATCAAAAAATGATTTGTTTAGGTCAAATTATGGTGTCCGTACACAATGGTTTTCAAAAATAATAATTTGGGCCAGTAAAAATTTAATGAAAAAACATATTTAGAAAAAAAAATTATAAAAAAATATCCTCATCAATCTTTAGTTTATTACACATCTTTCCCCAAAAGGAATAAAAAAAATACTTTTATTTATGTTGAATTATGGTTTCCATACACGTGCATGGTATGGTCTTGAAAAAATGAGTTTTAAAAAGGTGGTATTTATACATGCCTATTAAAAATAAATTGTGTGATCTGGGTATTAGAATAAATTACATATTTAAAAACTAGACTCTAAATATGAAATTTTATATTACTGGAATTTTTAAAGACTCAATGTGTAAGTGCTTCAAATTTTTAGTCCAACGATGATTTTTTTTGAAAAATCAAGGGAAACACTTCCACTTTTTGACCATTTTGTGGACCCAACTTCTTGTACATGCCAAAATCTAAATTCATTTGTCAGATTTTCATAATTAATTATGTGGGAAATAAAAAATTCATATAAATAGAAATACTTTCCACCATTTGAAACTAGAAGGTAATTTCAATATCAATTGAGCATCCTAAAAAGAAATAAAGGCAATTAAAGAGTAGAATATAAGCAGAATTTGACAACTCTTTCATCAATCAAGATCATGTTTGCAAGGAATTAGAAAAAGGAAGAATACAATTATGAATAAGGAGCTATTATGATCAATAATTCACCTATTGTATTGAGCTATCCTCTACATGCTACCTATATTAATCTATTATTTTTTGTGTATTAACCTCTTACAAGTCTATAAAACAATTCAAGCATCCATCAAACAACCTTTGGTGACAACTTGTGGTGTAGATATCACTTTGATAAGGGTTTCATACCAAGGTAACATTTTCTTTTGTCATTTTTCATTTCACTCAATTACTATTTTGACCTAGGGCACACCCTCTTGATCATCATCATTAGTTGTATGTAGAGGTGGGAACACAAAAATAAGGTTTGAGACAAGACCCTATATTAGACAACATTTTCCCCTCTTTCCATATGTGTAGTTCAAATCTAAAGGTTTCATCAACAAGCGACTATAGAAAACACAGAGAAAATTGTAATACATCATTAGAGTTCCAAAGATCACAAAAAATTTAACTCTTTGGTCTAGGGCATCCACACCCCTATCCTTACAATTCAGGCTCAACTTTTAGTCACAAGTTCCTCTATCATCATTTTCTAGATTTGGGTTTGTTCCATCAATTTTTATTTTCGTCTATGCAATAAATTAAATTTTTAGATCTATGGTTTATGCCAATTAGGCTTATTAAAACACACATTAAAGTTATCCTCTTTACAAGTCAAAGGGACCAAACCCTGGGAGTTGGCTCTCCATTGTGGTAAGCCAATCATCAACCCTAGTTAGTTTGTGTTCTAATGTAGAGGGCAATTGAAAACAGTTGATCCTAGTTTATCTACTTGTTAGATTTAGGATCTCTTTTCTTACTCTACATCTACTATCATTATGTGGTTCATATACGTAAGTGAATTCATAGAGATACATTTACTTCTTCCTTGAGATATCTCTTAGATGTGTTTTAAAAGGCACTACATGATGTCTTTTATTGCCACTTATCTTTTAATGACTATGGATTCATTTTGTGTGTGGTTCCTAATCTTCCAACACCATCCCTATTTTGATGTGATCATTATCTTGATACTTGTGATTCCACCATGGCTCATGCTCTCACTCGGCCCTTAACTAGAATAATAATGAGGGATAGTCATCAATCTTGTGTTCATCCTGTTTTCCACAAATTGCATATAAACACTTTTCAATATTATAAGAGGTTTTGAAACATCTAACCTTAATGTTGCATCTCTTTTCCTCCCTTTTCATAGTATTCCTTAATTCCACAAGTTCCCTTTATTTGAATACTAAGAACACCAAATTTTATTTCTATAGAGAGGTGAACTATCCCTATTATTTTCTTATTTTTTAAAAATATCATGTGTTATCTTAATTTTTTCTAACTCCAATTTCAAATTCTCTATTTCTTTTATGTCATTTTTCTAATTATTCCCTTTCCTTGGCTAATTTTCAATTTGGAAGTTAGCTCTACCACCTCTATCTATGTATTAAATGTATCCCATCAACATATGACTTGTTATTCCTTGAGTTCTTGTCAATCATGCCACTCTTGACAACCTCTTGTTGTTTCACTAATGTCCTTAGTTTTTCCATTATATCTAGAGGTAACTCAATGTCAAATAAATCTTCTAAAAGAAATTCATGTAAAATCACAAATTATCTTCTCTTTACTTCTCCCTCTAACTACAATGGTGAGAAGGAGTGGAATTGAATAGTGTGAACATGTTAACAAAAACTATTAAAGAGTCAAAATGCAAAACATAATAAAAACTAAAAAATAATTAAGATATATTTGAAAAAACAAACTATAAAATAGTTGTTGAGGAAATAGAATGAAATTCTTAAATAAACAAACTAATTCTATAAAATAAAATAAAATAATTCTTAAATCAAATATGAATATAAAAATTATATAAATGTAGTTTTTATTTTTATTTATCATTTTAAAAATATTCTTATTATTTATTGTATTATTATTAAAAATAAAAAAATAAAAAGTAAAACTAAATAATTATTTTAAAAATATTTATTAATTTATTTATAAAACATATTGATAGATATTTTTTTAATGAAATATGTAATAAATTATTATTTTATTTATCAATAATCTCATAATTACTATATGATTTATCATTACATAGACATCTTTTCAATTTTTTACTTAAATGTGCTAGTTTTATTTTTTAAATTTTATTACCAAAACAAATAACATGATTACAACTACTTTAACATAAATTGAGTTTTTTTTATTTTATTAATTCAGAATTTACATGAACAAAAAAAAAAGATGCATAGCAGCAAGTGCATGCAGTCTCGCACGAGATGCAGAGGCCAGACTTAAATATCACACACTAAGCTCTGACCTGGTCAAAAGTCTTTCCCTTCTTCGTTTTTTCATCCACTCCCTGTTGTTGCTGTTGTTACACCGTTTATAGCCGTTACATCAAACTTTTGTTTTTGAACAACTTTTTATCCCAATTACTTCCTTCTTTGGACACTTCACCTACATTGCATAAAAAATAGGTGTTATAATGTAATAAAGAAAAACTATTTATTTAATGGGAAATTTTTATGTTTATAAATTGTAATATATTATTGTGATTATTTAATATTTATATTTTATGTTTATTTTTCCTATAATTTTATGTGTTAAAAAATATAAAAAATATAAATTTATTAAAAAATGATTTTATTTTTAAAATTGAATATTAAATAAATTTTCATTTTTTAAGTTATATATTATTTTTCAAAATAAGTGATATTAATAATATATATTTTTTTAAATTTAGTCAGTTAATTAATTTTGAAATTTTGATTTTTTTTATTATATCTTAATATTTTTTTAAAGAAGGGGTATACAGTTTTGACTCAGAGCTATGAATCCCCAAGGTCACAAATGGGGGACTCATCTCAATATAAATTATCAACAATTATATCCCAATGGATTGTAAATCTTGATGGCAAAATATCAACACAAGACTTCACCATCACACCATGTTACTATCAACTTATTTTATCTTAATTTGAATTGTAATTGTAATCCTAATTTTAGTTTAGTGTTAGGTTTAAAAGTAGGTTGGGATCATTTTTATAATTAAAGATATACATAGCATATATGTCTTTTAAAAATTTATATAAAATATGTTTAAAGATATCCTTTTTAGGCACCTATTAGACTTATAAGTGAAAATTTGATTTAAAATAGGCACATTGCAAGAATAATAGCTCTTTGTGTTTTTTATATAGATTTTTAAGAGATATATGCTATTATTTTAATTTAGTGTGAAAAGAAAGAGGAGCCCCACAAGATCTTGTATAATTAGTTTTTGCAAAGATGTATAAGTTTTTCCTTATAGTAAGCCACTATCATTTAGTTCATGTTGTAATTGTTGATGCCAAAAATTCACAAGGTAATAGTCCTTTGTGGGAAACTCAATTTATGGGGGACCTATTGTGCTAAACTGAGTGACCTCTGAGTTTTTAAAGAAGTTAGCTTCTTTTGTAATTGGGGTTTGGAAAGGGAAAAGGAAGTGAATATAAAAATAAAAGATCTAACTAAGGCGATGCACCAAAATTTAAATAAAAGGCACGGTAAATCTATCCTTTGGAAATAGATTCAAAGGCCCGTTCAACAATCTGCTATGTCCAAGAATGACAAAAATTAAAGATTTAAGCATGAATAGTGCATTCAATGACATAAAATAATTTTCACACCCATTCACTGAAAAGAGGAGTCAAAGACATGATCTAAGCCAGCAAACTTGCATTAAAATTATAGAAGTTCTGCAAATGAACCATTCAAAATGATAATGGCACCGTATAAGGTTTATCAAATAGAATAAGAAAAACATAAAGGCTGAACAATGGCATAGTCTATGAGTTCTTGCAATAATCTAAAATAGTAAAAAAGGCTAGTGTCTTTCTAAAATAATGTATTTGCTGCAATTCTTGAACTCGTGGTACTTGGAACTTGGAACCTCTCTTTAGAAGCAAAGAGCAATATATATAGCGAGTATTCCCACTGCCTGGAAAGCAATAACTGAAAAGATCTGGTATCCTGAGCAATGATGTAGCAGCAATGATTCCCCTTGGCCATTGTAATGGAAAAGATTCAGGCCATAGCATGTGGTCGCTCCCCTTCCAGGTGCATCCCCTACGAATGATGGCAATGGTCATGGCGTAGTCTCGTGCAAACAAGTGTCACCATCCAGTATAGGCATTTAGAACATGCCGCATCATATCACAACCAAAAGTTTGCTCCATCCCTCGCTTTGAAGAAGTACTCACTGAAGAGATGTGTGGCAGTATTTCGCAACCTATGGTTCATTCCTCCCCCTCGTCGTTCAAGGTTTACACTAGGAAGACACGTGGAAGCATGTTTTTTTATTGGCGTCGATTTTGGGGTCTACCAAAGGATATGCGGATGAAGGCTACATGTCACATGGTTGGGGCCCAAGTCAAAAGTAAGGGAAAGCAGCCTTTAAGTGTGCACGGTGATGACATGCGGAAATATAGTGGGAGCCGGTAGAAGAGTGAAGCAAAGAATTCCTTTGAAGAGCATTGAACAGACACATAGCAGAGGCGAGCGGTCATTTATCAAAAAGGGTCAATGATTTTTACTTGAGGCATGGACCGGTACTTAGCATAAAACAAAACTCAAAGGGAGCTTGATGAATTTTATATTCACAATTTTTGGCGACTACCAAGGGTGTTTCGCTTGAGGAACAAGGAACCCAAAAATTTCTTTGGCTCGCAGACCAAAGTGTCATCCATAGGATAATAGATTCAGAGTTTAGAAATGGCAACCTATAGAGGCAACCATTCAGCCTCAGATGGTCTCGATATATTGCACAGATTCTCCTACACTCCACTCAGATCGAGCATTTCTTTATAAGGTAGCACCTTAGGCAAACCGGGCCCTACCTCGCATTGGAAAAGTAGCCGCGCAACCGGATGAATGAAACCATCAATGTCTGCTATAGTAAGAGGCTGGTTGAAACTCTGGAAAGTGGTCGGGCCGTGCTCCTTATCTTCAATTTTTTCTACAATTTGCTCAACTATGGTGACTAACCCATCTTCAAGAAATGGGGACGACATGCCCATCTCAGTTAGCCAGGAGAAATTTTCCTGCATGCTATCCATAGTCTAGTTCAAGGTAGCTACGCAGACATTAGCATGCAAGATGGCCAAGTGGCAGTGGATGAATTTTTTTGTCGTCTTGGTAGCAACATTTTGATCCTCAATCCCTACCTTTGCTAAATTTTCATCAAAGACCATGTATAGCTGATTTAGCAATTTTTTTGCTTCAGGGACCCTTTCTGTGATGAATTGCAGAAACTGCCCAATGGCTTCGTAGACCTCCCAGCTCAAGCTTGTTGCCTCTGACATATATCGATGTGTTGGTTGTAGTGCTAGGCAGAAAGCCTTAACCTTTTCCCAGTATGAAATATATAGCTACTGAGCTACTAGGATGAGGTATGGTTGAGCAACAGAGGCCTAGGGAGCATTCCTTAGAAGGGAAATCTCTGCATCCCTTGAGGCGACATCCTCTTTCAATTCTACAATTCTATTGTTTGTGGATGCAAGTCTTCCCTCAATGTTTCTTAGCTCTTTGGACCAGTTTTCCTCAGCCCAACTATGGTTTTCCAACTCTATGTCAACAGGACTTCATCTCTTGAAGCTCCTTTTCCAGTTGGGCCTTTCGGACCTCAAAATCTGCCTCTTTCTCTTGCATCTTTTTCTCATGTTGAGTGCACTGAAATGCTAGATCTTCATCCTTTTATTGTAGACTCTTCTCTGCCAAGGCCAATTGGCTTTGATATTCTTGGTTCTTCATCTGCGGCTAGTTGATTAGGGTGGGATCAATGGATTGGGACTTCATGAATTCCTCCTGAAGCTTATTTCACTCCAACTTTGTTGCTTTTTCTTTCTCTGATAAGCACACAACTTCTGCTTCCAATGATTTTTCCTTCACAAGCTTGAGTTTCTCCTCCCTTTTCTTTAGCTGGTGGTCAGACCAGAGGAAGTCTATGGTCACCACTTGCTACATTTCCTCCATGAGCTCTACCTTGTCCTATGGTCTGGCTGCTCTCAAATCAAGTCCCACGACATACATGTTGTAATCATCTGGTAGCATCTCCCCTTGTATTTTGACCACATTCGGATACATGGTTACAAAATTCAGCATTTCTTGTGCCTCATTGTACACAGTATATACCTTCAGCTCTGCCTCCCATTTGTCATCTTTCACTTTTCGCTTATGGATCCTAAGGGCTCGCGCTTCCTTTATGGCTTCTCCTTGGGCTATGAATTGGCCTGGAGATTGAACTAGCCCTCCTGCAATAGATGCACCGGGAGGTAGGGAAAAAGGGAACGCAAGTGTAGCAGGCCCTTGCATCTTCTTCAGTGGGAGATTGATAGTCTTTGGGGAGAAATAAGGAACCTGCCAAAGTTTGATCTATGAACTGGTGGAAGGGCTCATTAGTAGTTGCGGTGATGGGGTAGTCATTGTAGAGTTTGTTTGCTAGGCATAGTGGGTATGACCTGAGGAAGCAGTAGCAATAGGGGTATCAATGGCAGTTGGGTTTGCAGAAAGAGAGGCAAGGATAGATTGGGCAATGGCAGCTAGTGTCAGGGTTTGCAGAGGCGTTAAGATAAATGGCCATGTCTGGGTGAATTTGGAGAAACCCTCCACTACCATTGTAGTAGAGGTAGAGAAGGTAAGGCCGACACTTGCAGTGAGGGGCATCGCAGAGATTGTAGAGGATACTAAAGATTGAGAAGTAAGGAAAGGAGTGAGCGTTACATGTTGACTGGATGATGGCAGTGCTCCACTTGTTGTTGGCTCCTCACTTACTTCAAACTCCTGGCTCGCTATGAGCACTTGGCTTGTGGCGGGTTCTTGTGAACCTTCTCACATGATAGCTTATGTGCATTATCATTTAGCAGGTCGGGAGTCCCCTATCTTTACAATCTTCGGTTGTTGTTGTCGAGACACTTTTATTGTTTTTGAGGCCTAGGTGAGTGTCTACGAGGCTCTTGATATATTCAGTCACACATTTGAAGTGACATAGGTAGGATACTCTATGGACCTACTCCTTTGCTAAGCAAAGGACATTGATATCTCGGCTTCCTCTTCTGCCTGCTCTTCCTCTTCGTCATCAGAGTCATTGCCCTTGCTAACACTAGAGTAGGATGCTCATCATCCCATAACTTATCAAACTACTCATCATCCTTTATGCTACCATAAGGGGCATCCAGCTTTTTTGTCTCTTGGTGATACACCCAGAAGGCTCTAATCCTTTCCACACTCCACTCTTATTTTTTTCTTAACTTATTAAATAGGGTGGCTCCTATTTTGTGATTCTCATTATAATCCGCCACAATGAAGTAGAACTTATTATGTGGTAATCTACTGGAATCTATAGGAATATGGATCAGGTCAACTAATAATTCATCTTCTTCCTCCAACAAGCTACACCTCTTTTCCCAGTAAGGCCAAGAACTATGAGTTACTTTAATATGCTCATATGGTAGATCATTGAAAGGGTTGTAACTCCATTTGTCATTGATCATTACCAACCCTAGATGAGCCAGCTTATCTTGCAATAGTGGGTGCAACTTCTTCATTTTCAAGGCCACTGTTTTGAAGCTTATCAGACAGATGAACAATCCCTTCCTCTTGGCTTTTCCTCCACACAAGGTAACATTAATAATGCATGCCTGCCAAAATATGTCAAGGGAAAGCACTCGATTTGTAAGGCATGTCAGAAGGTAGAATAGTTCCTCGATGAAGCCTTGTATCCAGATGAATGTGAAGTCCACTCCGAAAAACTAATCACATCTAGGAATGAAGTTCTGTATATACCCTATCTATGTCTTAGTGAGATGGTTAATACCATCCTCTCCTTGCAAGTCTTGCAAAATCAGAGTCAAGAAATAATTTGAAAATGCATAATAGTCGAAAGTGGAAGAGAGGAGAGGATTCCAAACATAAAATGGCTTCCTTCTATTCCTTTCATCAAAAATAGACAACATCACATGCTTACCAAACAAATACGGGTTGTGATGCAAAAACATATGGGCAAGAAAGGAAGGAAACCTAAACTTCCATTCAGCTTGGTAATCCTTTATTTGCTTTATCATCTTCTCAGCGAGGTATTCTACAAAATCATACCAAAAGAAAGATATTTTCCTGCAAAACTGGAATCACAGGCCCAACTAAAATGTGTGCACTTCCTTGTCGGTGTATAGACCACAAACAAATGCCAACATTGAAAAGGCCTCTTGCAAGTTTGCGTCGAAAGCACCATGCTATGTCAGGATCTTTGGTGTCTTCTGATGGTCTGCCTCAATCCTTTTGGTTTCTTTGTTATAAAATTCCAGAGCCTTTTCCCTTCCTTTCCATATATTTTCCCCCTTTGTAGGGGTGAATGTCTCTATTTTTCCTTTCTAGAGGTATGATCGAGGATGCACAGCATATTCCAGATAGCTCTCGAGCTGATATTCACACTCAGAGTCTATCCCTCGATAGTGTTAGTGCTTGGGTTGAAACATTCAATGGCCGCATCGACTAATTCTGGGCAATAGTGCACAGATGGGACCATATATTATGGGTTCCTGTTGAGCCATATCTTCTCTGTCGTTGATAGTGACTTTTTAGATACCTTCATTCTTTCATGGGTCGCTTCCCTCAAAGACTTAGGCTTCTTTGCAAGATTGGGATCATGAATATTATCCCAGTCCTCATGGATTAGGGTCTGGTTGTTGGATGAAGGGACCACTAAGAGGGGGGGTGAATCAGTCTTCAACAAATTTTACTATTCATATTAAATTTAAACCATCTACAACAATGTAAGAACTTTGTGTAGTATTAGTAGCATAAGACAAATAAAAACATGCACACACAATAATGAACACCATAACACCAGATATTTTTTTACGAGGAAACCCTGTTGGGGGAAAAACCACGATGGAGATTAATCCACAAATTTTTTACTCTGTTAAAAGTAAAGATAAAAGGGGAATGCACTTGCATTCAGGCTCACTTCCTAGAGCTCACTGCTCAACAAAATAGAGGCTCACTACCTACAATACATATGATAGAATGTTGCTACAAAATTTGAACTGATGGGAAAGCATATTCAAATGCTAGAGTTCAATTCCAATGAAGCACACAATCTGCTCTCTGATCACACTCTTTTCATGCTTTGTTCTGAACTTCAACAAAAGTCTTCTTGCAACACATACAGTAATTCACTTGATGACTTTTTGATGTAGGCTCATAGTACTATACAAATTTTTCACATAAATACCATACACACTTTCCATACACACACTTTTCACATTCTTTCATGCCAAAGAAGAAATATCGATCTTCTTTTATATATCCACTATCATCAAATTAACTTTATGTCGGCTTGAAGCAAAATATAATAGCTTTCCTTGTGTCGTCCCAAAATCATAAATCACAATTTAGTGTGTACCTACATAAGTTGGCAAAACTCATAGTAGGGACCCAAAAAAAGGTTCAAACATAAGAAAATAACAAAACATTTACTCTATATACATCCATGATCTGTGATATTGAACATGTCAGCCTCAAGAGAAGAATAGACAATGAGTTATACCACCGAACCTCTTAATTTGAGTTATGATAGCAGTAATGCCACAAAACTTCTTTAAAAGAGTAAGATACATGCTGAGAAACCTTCCTTGTAGATCCACACAACAAAATGACGATCCGGTGAGGTGAATGAATCAACAGACTAACCGGATGTCCTGTTCAACCAGTAAACTATGAAAGCATAGATGTTTTGTCGGTGCAATCATAACTGATACTATGGACCAAATTGAAGACTTTAGTTTCCATCAATGACAACACAGGCAGCCAGAAATCATGTCCACAACCATCATATGCCAACAATCTACCTCTTTGGCATTGATGGCAACACTTAGTGAAAAATTTACTAAGTTCCCAAAACTCAAAAAGTATTATATCAGAATTGCTACTCCCCCTCAAGATGCCAAGAAATTGTTCACTCCATTCTCTCCCCCTTTGACATCAATGACAAAAATTCATAGCATCTGCTCTATGCTTCTTTCCTTAACTTCTTTAAAATACTGTACTAACCTTTACTTCATTCTTCAAAAAAATTTACAACTGTTGCAAAAAAAAAGTTTAGAAGATTATCTTATATTGAGCTTTCATTTCTAGAAAGAATTTCTTCCAAGAATCCACATAAAATCCAATGGAAATAATTAGGCTATTGTTCTCAGATGTCCTGTTGATGATTTGATTAAGGTGCTCACGAATAGTGATTTCCTGTTGCAGTTGCTCTCCTGATCTGAGAATCTCAACCATCTGTTCTAGTCTACCTTCAGTTATATCCTTAACCTTCTAGAATGTGTCAATGAGAACATTCTTAGTATGAAGAACTTTTGCGTGCTCAACCTGTAAATTTCTAACCTTCTTCTTCATGTCTCCATTTGATTCTAGGAGCATACTATAGTCTTGTCCAATCTTAACCAGCTCACTCTCAATATCCTAGAGTTTATCTTTGTACTTCTCTATCACATGGAGTGACTTCGGGTAGTAGTTGAAGATGTTATTTGTAGAATTGATGCATTGTCTTAATTCACTCGCCCTCTTCTTCAATTTTGAGAGAGATTACCTAAACTGCATTTTTAGATGAGAAATTATCTCTTCTTCTTTTCTTTCCAAGGGCATAGATTCCATAGCTATCTTCACACACTCAAGCATTTCATCTAGAAGAATATTTTGTAAACTTCCCAAATACACATTATTGTCCACAAAGAATCTTGCTAAAGTGTTTTCAATAAGGTCCTACTTAAAAGATGGTTTGTCTAACCACATTTTGGACACCTTTTGCACGCCATTCTCTCTGTGAATGATCTTTAATATTTTAGATTTAAACAAAGCTTCTTCCTCATCACTGTCTAAATCAGCAACAACTTCTAGTTCAACTAGTTTTGGAGGATCTTGCGAAATATACTCTTCAAAAGATTCACCCTTTGTGTCCACAACCACTTGATTTATCTCTTGCTTTTCAATTTCTACAGGCCTGAGAGCAAAAGGCATCACATCATCTGAAACTCTTCTCCTTTTATGCTTTTTCTTTCCCTTCCCAGAAGATTATCCAATCTCAGTTATTCTTGTTGGGAGTGAAGCACCACCTTCTCCAAATCTCATTAATACTTTTCTAAAGAAACTATCATATACTTGAATTCTCAAAAGAGTATATTCCCTTTCCATACCACATTATCTTTTAATGGAAGACAATTCAGAAAATACATTAAAATGCATGTTTCCAAAGTACCAAACCTGAAAGAATAGTCAATGTTCAAAGTCAACTGGACATTTTCCATCAGTTGTTCTTTCAATAGGCTACACAAGTCAAAGTTCTCACCTTCAATTATCATCTTCTGAGCAATATAAGCAGCACCAATTGAAGTTGATCCCTCACGGTTCCTTAAATAGATTTTATATGAAATCCCATAAGCCACATACTTGGTCAGGCAGTCCTTGATTGATGAAATTATCAGAGCCCTTTGATCTCCCCTGATTCCGGTTAGGGTTTCGACTTCCACATTTCTAATTGACTTTTTCTTTAGAATGTTACCATCTTTACATAGTCCAGTTAGATTCTCGATCACGTCCTTAGTGATTTGATACGGTTTGTCTAATGTAATGGTGTCACCATCCAATTTATTCAAGAAAAGCCGAACAATATCCATATTAACAAAATGAGGGAACTCATACGAGATAACCATATTTCTATGTTTAGATCCTTCAAGCCTTTTGTAATCCGAGAGCGACAAAAAATTTCGCTCATCCCTAATCTTCTAGCTATTATACTCATCTAGGGTTACATCATCTTTGATTTGCTTCATGATTATATTCTAAACAGACAACCATGAAATCCACAAAGATAATGATTGACGGAAATACCTTAAGATTCGCTACCAAAAATCATTTCGATCCTTTGAGATGAGTAGAAAAAATGCCAACAAGCTTGTTCTTGTTTAATACAATGTGCAAAAAATGAAGTTCAAAATTCTCTTATATAACTTTGCTAACTTTCACTTTTGACGCATTAAATGCGTTGCCATAGAAGTTTCGATGAGACTACAGACTCAAACAGGAAGCGAAAGATTTAGCTGCAGATTATTCCAATTTCTTCTAGATCATCATACAAATTCTAATACTTCCTTTTGAAAGTGACTCAATGACTGACAACATCCACTAATCTGACACTTGCAATACATAGGGGGTATAAGAGATTTTTCATGAAAAACTCCCCCTAGGCCATTGGCTTGACATCAGTTACCGGAAGGGCTACCAATGGAGGCTTTCGGTGCAGGCTTATTCCCATCATCAGATTCAGTTTTTCTCGCCCATGTCTTTTTTATCTGATCTTTTATCTCTTCCACAAAATATTTTTTCTTACCTTTGTTGTCTTTCTGTGAAATCTTTCTTTGATAATCCAGACTTCTTTTATTCATGTTTCTATTCTAGCAGAATTTCACTGTATGACCAGGATTGTTACAATTAAAGCATACCAGACCTCTCTATCTATACCAGCCTCTCCATTGATATCCACTTGCCCTGCACTGATTAGAAATATTCCCAAATCTTCCACAGGGATAGCATCTAATGTTACTTGTATTAACAGTTATTCTTCTGCATTCTTTAATGCTTTATGACCAAACTTCTTGCATTGGAAACATTGACCAGGAAATGATAAAATGCTAGGACTTATCTTTCTACACTAAGAAGCCATGTGTCCAAATTTATTACAAGCAAAGCAATATCCATTAGATCTTTGAGCATTAGGTTTCCTTACTGGATATCTGCTTCCTTTGTTCTTCTTTTCAGGATTCTTCTGACTAGATCCATAACATTCTCCTTCTTCATATCCAAGACCCCACTTATCACTTATGATTTTCTAACTTTTAGTTATTTCTTCAAGCTTGGTGGAGCTCATCTTAATTATTTCTTTGAATTCATTTGCAGTAGCCAGCTTATTTGTGAGAATTACTAACTGTCTCTCAAGCTCTTGCTCATTGCTTCTGGATTGTAATAGTTCCATTTCCAGCTAAATGAATCCACTTTTAATTCTGATGCATTCCTTAGTTTTATCCTTCAAGGACTAGGCTAGATTTTCCTCATTCTTCTTTATTTCCTCAATTTCTATGGTAAACATCATTGCCACTGATTCCATTTCAAGTTTTAGGGTTGCATTATCCTTAGCCAGCTTCTCACATTCTCCTATTATCTCTTTTAGGGTTTGATAATACACATCATCTGAGCCTTTATTTTCCTTTTGCTTCAGTTGATCACATAGTTCCTTCCTCTTTTCTCTTGAATCACTTATCTTATTTTTCAGTGAATGAATGAATTTTTCAGCATCTGCAAGACTTGCTTTGAGTTCCATGACTTCTACTTTAGATTGATCAAGATCATCAAGTGCCACCATTAGCTATTGTTGAAGACCACTAGCATCCATTGTAATCATTGGATCCACCTCAAGTTGTTAGGCTTTAGAAGAGGAACCTTGCTCTGATACCAATTTTTGGATGCAGGGAACACTAAGAGGGGGGGTGAATCAGTGTTCAACAAATTTTACTATTCATATTAAATTTAAAATCATCTACAACAATGTAAGAACTTTGTGTAATAAGACAGATAAAAACATGCGCACACAATAATGAACACCATAACACTAGATATTTTTTACGTGGAAACCCTGTTGGGGGAAAAACCACAGTGGAGATTAATCCACAAAGTTTTTACTCTGTTAAAAATAAAGATAAAAGGGGAATGCACTTGCATTCAGGATCACTGCCTAGAGGTCACTGCTCAACAAAATAGAGGCTCACTACCTACAATACATATGATAGAATGTTGCTACAAAATTTGAACTAATGGGACAACATATTCAACTACCAGAGTTCAGTTCCAATGAAGCACACAATCTACTCTCTGATCACACTCTTTTCATGCTCTATTTTGCACTTCAATAGAAGTCTTCTTGCAACACATACAATAATTCACTTGATGATTTTCTGATGTAGGCTCACAGTACTATACAAAATTTTCACATAAATACCATACACACTTTCCATACACACACTTTTCACATTCTTGCATGCCAAAGAAGAAATATCGATCTTCTTAATATATCCACTATCATCAAATTCACTTTATGTCGGATTGAGGAAAAATATAATAGCTTTCCTTGTGTCAGCCCAAAATCATAAATCACAATTTAGTGCGTACCTACGTAAGTTGGCTAAACTCATAGTAGGGACCCAAACAAAGGTTCAAACATAAGAAAATAACAAAACATTTACTCCATATACATCTGTGATCTGTGATATTGAACATGTCAGCATCAAGAGAAGAATAGACAATGAGTTATACCACTGAACCTCTTAATTTGAGTTATGATAGCAGTAATGCCACAAAACTTCTTCAGCAGGGTAAGATACGTGTTGGGAAACCTTCCTTGTAGATCCACACAACAAAATGATGATTTGGTGAGGTGACCGAATCAACAGACTAACCGAATGTCCTGTTCAACCAGTAAACTAAAAAAGCATAGATCTTTTGTCGGTACGATCATAACTGATACTGTGGACCAAAATGAAGAATTTATTTGCCATCAATGACAACACAGGAAGCCAAAAATCATGTCCACAACCATCATATGCCAACACTGGTTTCTATAGCTTTTGGGGTTCACTAGTTCCCATGTGTTCACCCACTTTGGCTTGTCTGGAATGTTAGGCGTGGCATAAGAAATGTCTTTGAAGACGTTGATGGCTAGTGCTACTTGCATAGCTTTAAATAAGTTTCACGTTGCCTCCCCTTGTGCCTCTTTCTATGAACTTTCTACCATCTCTTCTTTGCGGGAAGCTTCTGCTTAGCTTGGACTTCTTTGAAATTTTTACCTCAGCTCTGGTTGTGCACTAGAAGCTTCTTTCGCTTTGAGTATCATATTTGAAAAATCTTTTTAAGTAATTAAACATTTCACATGCAATACTTTAGCTATTTTTTCTCAAGGTGGTAGACGAGAGTTACCTTTCTGCATTTAATTCAGCATGTACCGCTAACCTTTTGGCTTGTGTGAAATGAATCACTTTCCATTTTGAAATGGCAAGAACTCATAATTACAATTAGCAACCGTATTGTACAGCACAATTTTCCTTGGAACTTGAGTCGGCAATTTGCTAGCAACTTAAGCATTTGTATGTGTTGGAAATTAATATCCCAAAATGAATGATTAAGCCAAAGATGCGATCAATGTTTGAAAAGATATGGGTTTAGCCTTGGAGTTCACAAAACACCTGGAGAATGACACCTCAGCATTTGGCTATGCATTACACCACCGATTACTTCCACCAACTTAGGCTAATTAATTATCCCTTATTATTTTTGCACGCAGCAAGACGTACTCAACAGAAGCAACTTGGTGGGAAATTCGAGCATGCTCTAGCATAGCTTTCAAGTTGGTACTTGATTAACATCACATTTATGGTAAGCAAATTATCACGCACTTGCTCACTTTTTCTATAAATAGGCACCTAGGCTGTAGCAAAATCACACTTAGCGATTTGAGCATAGTTGGTAATAGGTAATTGGCTTAGCAGTTTAGCATTAGCAGTTGTGTAGTATTTTTATAGGCTAGACTTAGGCAATTTGCAGAGATAGTTCTAAGATAGTTGCAGAGCTCCTACCAGCATGAATACCCCAATTAGGCTAGTCTGTCATAAGTATCAGATGACATTTTTAGGCGATATTTCAACTAGGTGTTTGAAAATAATGTCAAAGAATAAGCATTCACTAGATATCATAGCCATGAAATGGATTTTGGGGTGTGATTTCCTAGAGTACGAGGATAAATATCGAGTTAACACTAATGTGTGCCCGCACTTTGTTGACTCTATGCTTGATGTTGGAATTCCCAAGCCATTGATTCTATGTCTGGTTAAAGAAAATTTTCCAAAGAAGTACCTGAACGGCCTCAGAGAGGTGGTGGTGAATGTTGCATTCGGTGGAGGAATTCCAACCACAAGTGACCTCAGGAGGTTCATTGAAGAGGACATGATCATACCATGGCTTCCATTCCTTAGTGGCTTTCACCTCCAGTCATAGAATGAGCACCGACAAAGGGTCACTCATGCCTGTCACTTTCTCTTCTGCATATACAATGTTGTTCCATTCTATGATATCGACTGGTACACGGATTTGAGGAACCTGGTGTTCCCTCTATCACTCACCATTGCACCCATGAATGATGTTGTTGCTGGTGATGATGCCCCTATTGATGAAGAAATTGTGGGCGTTGTTGTTGATCCGTCTATTGCTACCACTCATGCCATGGATTGAAGACCTCCCCATTTTTTTCTTTTTGCTTTAGAAACTAAAAGCAATCATTTTGTCTTTTGTATATATGCCTGAAAAAAGGCCTTACCATAGAATATATGAAAAGGAACTAGAATATAGCTATATACTTTAGAAGCATGGGCCTTGAGCCATTTTGGCAATGTAAATAATAAAGCATATATATATAATGAAAATATAGCTTTATATAATCATCTTGTTTCATTTGCTTATGGATTTTGTAATGTGGGTTATCTTTTTCCTTTTTAGCATATATGTGTTCAATTCAATTTTGCACGTGGGTGTTTGACTCCTTCTGTCTTTGAGTTGTGAATTTATTTTCCCTGCTCTCTACAATAATGGGTTATCTTTTTCCTTTTTCTGTCACAAACCATAGAATAAAAAGAAATATTGGCCAACAAAAACAAAAGGGAAAGAAAGGAAAAAGAACTATAAATATATTTACATCGGTAGGCTATGCAAGCTCAGTTAAATAATTTATGGTGAATTTCGTTGACCGAAATTCCTAGTGCTTCTTTTTCTATGGTTTCTAACTCAAATGCATTATGTTCCTTGCATTGAATTATTCAGAGCGGGTCTTCCCAAAGGTTGTCAAACTTCTCATGTTGACCTAGCTTCACAACCCTTTCATTAAACTTAAGCACTAAGTCTCCGCACTTTAGATCTTGGTCAGATGATTTCTTGTCAAACCACCGTTTAACCACCTATTGGCAGTTAGTCATCGCTATTAGGGATTTTCCCCCTTTCTCCTATACTTCCAGCAATTTGACTATCTGCACCTCCATTGTGCCATTTTGTTCCACCTTGAGATATTTTAGCAATTGCAGCATCGGAATCTCCATGGAGATAGGTAATAGCACCTCTTTTCCATAAACTATCTCATATGGAAAAGTCTTGAGGACTTCCTTAGGAGTTATGTGATCTTCCCAAAGTGCTGCTCAGAGGTTTTTAAGCCATTCCCTTTGGTGCTCTAACCCAATCCTTTTAAGAAGTCAAACCAGATTCTTGTTCATTGACTTGGCTAAGTCGTTCCCCTGTTGGTAGTAGTTTGATGATGTTTTAAGGAATATGTCATGTGTAAGTGTGAATTGAAATACCTTAGAGCCTAAGAAATATTTGGCATTGTCGAAGATGATGGTTTTGGGTGGGCCGAATCTCATCACTAGTTCCTCAAGGAAGTCCACTATCTCTTCCTCTATCACATTCTTCAAGGGCATAGCCTTGAACCACCTTGTAAAGTAGTTAGTGGCCATCAAGATCCACTCATGTCCTGCACTAGAGGCTAGGTTGATCATTCTGATGAAGTTCAAGCCCCATTGCACGAATGGCTCATCAACCACTATTGGATTGAGAGGCATTGCAGAATTCTTTCTTCTTCCTGTGAAGGACTGGCATTCCTTGCAATATTTTACCAAGGAGTAGGAGTCATTGAATAGCATCGACCAAAAGTATCTTTCGCACATCATTTTGATGGTGATGGTCTTTGCGAAGAACTATCCACCCGCGGGACTGCTGTGGAAAGTGTTGAGGATCCTTTTTGCTTGCTCTTTGGTAACACACCGCAATAAAATGTTGTTAAAATTTATTTTGAACAGGATCCCTTCAATGAGCACATATCCACTATTCTATAGGAGATAGAATCTTCTCTTTTGAGAAGGAAGGATCAATGGATATTTTCCTATGTGGATAAACCTCACCCTGCCCACCAGCCAATAGCCTTCAAACTCAGATTCATTTTTCAGGACTAGCTCTGGTGGCTCTTCTTCGATGGCCATCTCTTCATTGTGCGCAATATATTTGCATAGTCCCCTTCCTCAAATGGTCTTTGTAGGCTTGACCTCAATGTCGTATTCGAGGATCTTGGTAATCTAATTGGCTCTTTTCTCAGTGATCTCTCCTTCCATGATGTACTCGCATACACTGGAATGTGCAACATAAAAAATCACCTTATTGCAAGATATTAGGTGGCAAAACTTCTTGAGTCCCTTTACTATTGCAAACGCTTGCCTCTCTACAAAGTTGTAGTTTGTCTCATATTCCTTCAGGGTCCGAGAGTGAAATGCTATTGGGTGTTCTCCCTTGCACTCATCATCTTTCTGAGTTAAGACAATAGCAATACTTGACTTGCTACTAAACACATACATTATGAATTCCTTTCATAAGTCTGGGTTGACTAGCATAGGAGCGGAGAAAATAGCATCCTTGACTTTTTCAAAGGCTTCTCTGGCTTCTTTTGTCCATTTAAATGTTTGATCCTTTTTTAGCATCAAGGTGATTGGCCTAATTATTCTTGCAAAGTCAGAAATAAATTTGTTAGCAAAACTTACCTTTCCCAAGAAGGATTGGATGCCTTTCTTGTTGACTAAAAGGGGAAGCTCTTTGATTTCTTTCACCCACTCGGGATCAATTGAAATTCCTTCTTTGGACACTACGTGTCCCAATAGCTTGCCTTGCGATACTCTAAAAACACATTTTTTTGGGTTTAGGGAGATCCTAAAGTCCTAGAATTTCTTAAACACCATCTCAAGGTGATTAAAGTGATCATTCTTAGACTTGGATAACACCGTTAAATCATCTAAATAGATTAGGATAATCCTTTCGATCAGTTTGCTAAAAGTGATATCCATTGCCTATTGGAAGGTGGCTCTTGCATTTGAGAGGTCGAACGACATCTTAGTGTATGCGAACGTTCCCCACTAGGTAGTGAATGTTGTTTTATGTTGGTCTTCCTCTTTGACCCAGATCTGATTGTAACCAAAGAATCCATCTAACAAGGAAAACATCTTTGATCCTACCTCAGTCTACAGGATTGACTCCATTGAAGGTAGTGGGTAATGATACTTTAGGGATGCTCTGTTTAGGTCCCATAAGTACACACATAGATGGATATCTCCATTCTTATTTTGAACTAGGACTAGATTGGATACTCATGTGCTATGCTTGATTGAGAAGACAATTCGTGACCGGATTAGCTTTGTTAATTCTTGCACCATTAGCACTTCAATCTTTGGATTCGCAGGCCTCTATTTTTAGCAGACTAGTTATGTGCTTTCCACCAACTCTATTGTATGTTGGATGATATCAAGATCATATCCTTTGAGTTCATCATATGAATAGGCCACCATTCCTTCATATTTTTTGCAAAATTCGATGAGCCTTTCTTTATCTTGGTGCGGGACATCCTTCCCGACCTTAAGCTTTCTCCCATCTCTGACCTGAAGATCTGCATAGTTGTCTTTGTCTGCTACAAACTCCCTCTTGTTGTTTCTTGCATCGTCAGAATCAAAAATATTTTTGAGAGTGATCAATCCCTTTTGAAGCTTGTTGGATTTTAGTTTAATGATTTGTCCTTCATAAGCTTCGGCAATCTTTGGTTGCAGCTGGTAAGAAAATTCTCCTGACTGCTGGATGAATCAGGCAATGTGTTCATCATTGTCGAACACTTGCCAGCTTTGGTCATTTTCTAGAATGGCTGGTCAGACTATCACTCGTACAAAGTGTTTGTTGTGAATGAAGTCGGCAAGGCCAAACTAAGATCCGATTGTTGCCATGTGATTTGCATTTGTATTTTGTTCTCTAGGCACCATTTGAATGTTGAAGGCTTCAAATCCCTCAATCAAGTCCCAAACTCAGTGTCTATAGGATCACATGTGAACATTCTTCATTGCAAAAATTCCCTACACTTGATTGACTACTAGTTCAAAATCTCCAAACACCATTAGATACCTTATGCCCATTCACTCTACAAGGCTTAAACCTTGCACTAGTCCTTCATATTCAGCTTCATTATTTGGGAAAGCAAACTGAAAGTGGAAAGAACTCAGTGTCTTTTCATTGTGTGGGGATATTAAACATATCCCGGCTCATGTGCCTATCTTGTACCTTGCTCTGTCAAAGTGTAGCGTCCATAGCTCTAAGGCTTGACCACTCTCGGATTCTTTGACGAATTTCAAGAGTACTTGATCTTCATTGTAGATGACAAAGGTGCTCAACCCACTAGCATGGTAGTTTCCCAAAGGATCAGTATCTATATGTTCACTCAAGAGAACATCTTCTTGATTAGTTCAATCTCCGGTCACTTTTTCATCTTCTAGCAGCTCAACACAATATATTTCTTGCTTGGTGATAGAAGTATGAGCAGCCTCAAAGTTGATCATGGCTTCATCAGCCACATGTTCTAAATGTAGAGCTTTAGATTCTATCTTCATTTTCACACCATGCTTAGTCTTGAAGATCATGTGTGACCAATCTCGGGACAAGTATCCACCTACCTTTGAAGTTAATTCTTGAGATAGACAGAGGCTGAACATGGGGGGAACATCTATGATAATAGTATCTTGTGGCACTACAACACTAGGGCAGGTGAATAGAGTTAAGGGAAGGTCCTTGATGAGACTGATAGTTTCAAATTTGTTTCCATTGAGCTGCATCACTCCTCTTTTTAAAGGTTCATAGTTGAGCCCTAAATCCCTAGCTATCTATTTTGGCATAACTGTGGTGCTAGCACTAGAGTCAATCATGGCATTGTGTAATAATTTCTCCCCTATAATGAGAGTTAAGAAGAAGGGTTTAGGCTTCGGCTTATCTCTTAGCTCAGCAGGGGCTTTCATTGTGTTATTTGTGAGAACTTTGGTAGGAGATGATTGATCAACAACCTTTCCTTTGAGTGATTGCTCCTTTGGTTTAATGATTGGATCCTCCTAGAGAGCCTTCTGTAGTAATGTCTTATGTTTCGGAATGGCTAAGATATCCTACAGAGACACATTAGCGGATGATTTTTTCAATTGCTCCACCACATTGACTAGTGGTGGATTTGGAGGTTTCTACTCCTTAGCTCTTGTTATAACAATTTCCTTTCATGGTGGATATTGTGGCACCACTTTGGAGGTACTAGGCATCTGATCGAAAGCACCTTTGGGCTATGGATTGACTAGTTGTGGGATGACTGGTTCACCCATGAATCTCCTCTTTAAGCAAGTGTTATCTCCTCTTTACTTGTGGGATGATTGGTCAGGAGCGATGTCTACTTCTTGCTCCAGTGACATCCCATAAATTTATGTGATGAGCACCACATTGTCTATTTGTGAAGAGATGTACACATAACCTCCTTGGTTTGATGTCGTGCCTTGACTGCGCTGCTCTGCCACTTTTTGTTGTAGGTTTCCACGTGAGCAGTTTTGGGGCATACGTGAATCACCATAAGGGAAGCACCAAGGGTTGGTGTCATCAATTAAATTGTTTTGCCCCGTAGTCAGCTCTCTACTCGAGCTTGGGTTAGCACTCTATAGCAAAGAAGGAACTGGTACTATTTAATTTGTTGTTTGTGCGTGTGGATTGGTGCGAGCGCCTCCTTGGAATTAATTTTTTTGGTAAGAAGACCTTCCACCTTGGTAGTTTTGATAAGTTGGTTTTGGAGGCACTGCCTAGTTTTGCTTGATGACAATTATTTCATTGACAATAGTCTACAACATTTCCTTGAACTCCCTCATCTCTTCCTTTGAAGAGTCAGATGTAAAAGCAATGTTCTGTGGTGCATTCAGATATGTTTACATAGATGGAGGAGGATTTGGCGCATTGGTAGAAGGAATCTCTTGAGCAAGAAGTGATATTTCTAGAAATATGGGAATGATGGGCTAGGGTGGCAACTTCCCGGCATCTATCAAATTGTTCTTTGCCTTCACAGTGATGCTATAGGCATCTGATAGTGTGGTCCCACCCAAAGATTGGATCATCATTGAGATGTTAGGGTTGATAGATTTTAAGTAGAACATGAATGCCAGATTAGGCAGTGGGCGAATATCAACTTGAATTCTCTACCAGCTTGTATGGAACTGGGCATTGAAGTTAGCCATGGCTTCCTACGGGGCCCGCTTTATGACTTACAACTGATAATAAAGTGATGACTGCTCTCTGTCATTCAAAAATATTTGATAGAAAGGATCTCTGAGCTCATCCCAAGTACTGATAGTGTTTGCTTGTAGAGTTCAGTACCAATCTAGTGCCTTGCCTCTAAAAGAGGCAGTGAACAACCTTAGTGCTATATTTTGGTGTGTAACGTCGTGTACTAGACATACATTTGCAACATCTTATAGATGTTTGGATGGTGTTCTTGAGCCGTCTCTGGTGAATTTAGCTATAGCTTTTAGGGTGGAGACCAGGATAGCAACCCAAACAGAAGGTGCTACTGGTGCAAAAAGAGTACTTCCAGCATCCCATGCCATGTAATTTATGTTAGCAACAGGCAACATGGCTAGCGAAAGGGGCGGAGGAAGTGGAACATTCACTAGTTGGGTCATGGGTTTTACTGTCCCTAATGGCGGCACTAATAAACTAGGGTTAATTTTTATTTTGGATCTAATTACAGGCCGATGGCTCATACACCCTCCTTAAAATTAGGTTCATTTAAGCTCAGTCCCATTGGGTGTTCTAGGAAGAAGAAAAAATTATTGATGCCAAAAATTGGCAAGGTAATAGCCCTTTGTGGGAAACTCAGTTTATGGGGGACCTATTGCACTAAACTGAGTGACCTTTGGGTTAACTACTGGCCATTGCAAAAACTGAGTGAAAAGGAATTGGGTTTTGGAAAGGGAAAAGGAAGCAGATATAAAAATAAAGGATCTAACTAAGGCAATGCACCAGAATTTAATAGAAGGCACGGTAAATCTATCCTTTGGGAATAGATTCAAGGGCCCGTTCAACAATCTGCTATGTTCAAGAATGACATAAATTAAATATTTAAGCATGAACAGTGCATTCAATGACATAAAATAATTTTCACACCCATTCACTAAAAAGAGGAGTCAAACACATGATCTAAGCTAGCAAAATTGCATTAAAATTATAGAAGTTCTGCAAATGAACCATTCAAAATGATAATGGCACAGTATAAAGTTTATCAAATAGCATAAGAAAAATAGAAAGGTCAAACAATGGCACAATTTGTGAGTTATTGCAATAATCTAAAATAGTAATAAGGCCTGGTGTCTTTCTAAAATTTTGCATTTGTTACAATTCTCAAACTCGTGGAACTTCAAACTTTGAACCTCTCTTCAAAAATGAAGAGCAGTATATGTAGTGAGCATTCCCACCGCCTAGCGAGCAATAATTGAAAAGATCTAGTATCTTAAGCAATGATGCAGCAACAATGATTCCCCTTGGCTGTTGTAACGAAAAAGATTCTGGCCATAGCATGTGGTCACTCCCCTTCCAAGTGCATCCCCTACGAATGATGGCAGTAGTCCTAACGTAGTCCCGTACAAACAAGTGTCGACATCCAGTATAAGCAGTTAGAACATGCGACATCGTATCGCAGCCCAAAGTTCACTCCATCCTTCTCTTTGAAGAATTACTTACCGAAGAGATGCGTAGTGGTATTTTGCAGCCCGTGGTTCATTCATCCCCCTCGTCGTTGAAGGATTGTGCTAGGAAGACATGTGGAAGCCTATTTTTTTATTGGCGCCGACTATGGGGTCCACCAAAGGATATGCAGATGAAGGCTATGTGTCACATGGTCGGGGCCTGAGTCAAAAGTAAGGGGAAGCATCCTTTAAGCGTGTGTGGCGACGACACGTGGAAACATAGCAGGAGCCAATAGAAGAGTGAAGAGAAGAATTCCTTCAAAGAGCACTGAGCGGACATGTGGCGGAGGATGGCGGTGATTTAACAAAAAGGGTCAATGATGTTTACTTGAGGCAATACTTAGCAAAAAACAAAACTTGAAGGGAGCTTGATGAATTTTATATTCATAGTAATCTCTTAACATACCACAATAATATTTTTTACTTGTTAATAAATTATAGTTTAACTAATTTTCCTTTGTAAAACCATTTAAAAAAAACTATTCATTTTGAGCATGTATATGAAATTAACTATTTTTTGCATCCATTTCATTTTGTTTTTTTCTTTTGAATTCTTTATATACAATCAAAATGTTTTTTTCCTTATAATTTTTCATTGTTTATGGGTTTTTTTTGGAAAAGAAAGCACAAATATGCATATTCAATTCCCATAATATTTAGGTATTTATTAAAATTTATCAAAACTTTTTATATGAATTTAAAAACTATATTATTTTCATTTTTATTTCATAATATTGATATTTCATTGATGCTTACACATATTAATTCATTGATGCTTACACATCTTAAACCATAAACAATAGGATGTGCCAAATTTTTAATTAAATATATTTTCACACACTTTAAAATATTGTGAAAATATTTTAAGAACTAAAACAATCTACATAAACTAAAAATAACCAAGTAAATCCATTTACAAGGGTGGTAAATAAGTTTCCTCTAATATCAAAAAATGACATGGTATCAACTTGAAACCAAGGATTACTTAAACAAAATATAGTTATGAGAAATAACACTATAAATATATGCCACTTTATATTTCTATTTTTCATAACTTTGAAACTCAACTTTCTTTACCTTTCACTATTGTTTGAATGTTGATTTTCATTAATAAAAAAAGGACGTGACATTCATCTTTTGGAACACTTGATAACACTTGTAAATGTGTAAATTTGATGACTTGATGTTACCATTTTCACTTTCATCCCACTATCTATCACTCTCACCACTTTCAAAATATCAAATTTTTAATTTAAAATTATCATATTACCCAAAAAAATATTTAAATTAAATTCAGTAGGGATCTAACATGGGTACAAGATCATAATATTATTTTTCAAAATGAGACCTTTTGCTATTGTAAAATTAGATCTCCCATGATTATATTTAATTCCTTAAATAAGGAAAGCATATCCTTATTCTAAAATAAAAATTAAATCAATTGCATTTGTCAGCTACCTATTGTTTAAATTTTTAGATATATGTCTTAAATCAAGGCCAAACCCTAACTTGTAATATAAAAAAATCTATACCTTATGATTTTGAAACTATTAATTATCCTTCTCTTAGTGTCCATTCCCACAAAAAATTAGGGATCATTTTGGCTTAGGCTTGACTTTTTACTTTACTAAATTTTCAGATTCTGAGTTTTATCTCTCATAAGCCAATGTTATGCATGGGTGTTCATGTGACATGCTAGCATCCCATGATTTTATAAAATTTAAATAATGTTTTCCTACTCATTTATTTGTTATCAAATTTTTATTTTTTTTATCAAATAAATTTCTTTCACAATATTTTAAAGCACATGAAAATATATTTAATTAAAATGTTTGGTACATCTTGTATGACTTAAGATGTGTAAGTATCGATGAAAAATTAAGAAATAAAAAAGAAAATAGTCTAATTTTTAAATTCATATAAAAAAGATGTGATAAATTTTAATAAATATCTAAATATTATGGGGATTGAATCATTCTTATTTGTGCTTTCTTTCCCAAATAAATTATTAAACAATAAAAAAATTATAAATAAAAAACAATTTGATTGTACATGTAACGAAATCAAAAGACAAAATATAATGAAAAGTATACAAAAAATAGTTAATTTTATTTACATGCTTAAAATGAATATTTTTATCTAAATAATTTTAGAGAGGTTGAGCTAGAATATAATTTATTAAGAATTATAAAGAATTATTGTGGTATATTAAGAGATTACATCATGAATGGAATGGTAGTGGCATACCATAGGGAAAAAAGATCTCGTTAGACTCCTCTTTCTTTTAACACTGAATGGAAATAATAGCATATATCCCTTAAAATATATATATAAAAGATACAAAGAGATTTTTCTTGCGAGGTGTCTATTTTAAATCAATTTCTCACATATAAGTCTAATAGATGCCTCAAAAAGATATCTCTAAACGTATTTTATATAAATTTGTACAAGAAATTTATGCTACTTATATCTTTAATTCTAATCCTCACACAATCTAATTCTAACCTTAATCTTGAGTTAAAATTAAGATTACAATTAGAACTCAAATTAAGATATAATAATATATATATAAATAATATTAAATATATCAATTACAAAATTAATTAGCCCATAAATTTAAAAAATATATATTATATTAATATATTTAATTTTAAAAATAATATATAACAATTTAAAAATTTAGAAATTATTTAATATCCAATTTCAAAATAAAACATTATTTAATAAATTTATATTTTCATATTTTAAAACAAGTATAAAATTACAGTAAAAATAAACATAAAATTTAAATAATAAAAAAATAAGAATAAAAAAAAATAATAATAGTAATGATATCAATTAATAAAAATATTTGTTTACTGCTATTTCTCTCCCTCAAATTTTAACAAGGTGAAGTGTCCAAAGAAGGAAGTAATGGGGGAATAATGGGATAAAAATATTGTTCAAAAACAAAAGTTTGATGTGACGGCTATAAACGGCGTAACAGCAGGAGGTATGCTAACGGATAACAAAACGGAGAAGGGAAAGACTTTTGACTAGGTCGGAGCTTAATGTGTGATATTTAAGCCGGGATGATGCAGTTTTGCCGTCTGGCGTGAGATCCTCAGCCTATAGGTGCCCACATTGTTATTTAGATTGGAATAGTTAGAAAATGAAAGGAATGGGAAGAGAACACTACAAGCGTTCCTGGTTAACCTAAATATCCGTGAGCATGAAGTATAAAAGTTGATGTTTTGGGGTACATCAAACCAAAGCAGAGGACCTTCCAATCTAAAAAATCAATATTAAAATGGTGAAGTTACCATCTTAATTGGAATCGTCCCAGGGGAACTGAAAGTAGCGGACAATGAAAGTGAAAGTGAAGTTTAAAGAATATATGATTTCATTTGTTTTTATTTGGCACTAGAAGTGAACATTCTCCTGTGTATACTGAAGAGCTGATAATGACGCCTAATAAACAAATCTTACCAAGGCAACAGCACCAATGGTAGTGGCAGCTATAAATATAAATGAAAATACAATGAAGATGTATCATTCAAACAGCACAGCAGAAAAGAAAAAGATTGCAGATTACATTTTGCAAATTTAGAAGTGAGGTAAGGTGAAGTTAGAATTAGATGGTCACACAGAATTTATATAGAAAGGTCAGCTGATATGATTTTCTTGGGTTTTGCAGGGAAGATGAGGATGATGGTAATAGCGTTTGGATTGCTACTGAGCATGTCCATAGCGGAATGCGGCAGACCTGATGCTGCAGGAATCCTGGCATCTTGTAATCCCAGCGGATATTTGAATGGCAACTCCCACGACTGCAATCACGACCACGGCTCAGACTGCTGCAAGTCAGGGGAGCGATACCCACGCTACAAATGCTTGCCTCCCGTGACAGGCAGTACGCCAGCCACACTCACTGTGAATAAAATGGGTTTCAGAAGGGCGAAGACGGAGGAGGGCCTGCCGAGTGCGACAAGCACTACCACAATGACAGTGACCCAGTGGTTGCTCTTTCCACAGGCTGGTACGCCGGTGGTAGCCGCTGCCACAACTACATACTAATCACCAATCCAGACAATGGACGAAGCGTGCAGGCCATGGTGGTGGACGAGTGCGACTCATTCTCTGGGTGTGCTGACGTTCACGACTACCAACCCCCTTGCCATAACAATATCGTCGATGCCTCTCCAGCCGTATGGAAAGCCTTGGGAGTCGACAATTATGACGATGTTGGTGCGATGAGCCATCACATGGTCTGAAACTTAGCCCCTTCTGCACCCCCCGTTTTCTTCTTTTTCTTCGTCAAATACACTCTCTCAACCATTCCTCGTGCAGTCTTATTTCTTACTCCATAGTAATATACTCATATCGATGGTGTATAATGCACTTCACTGTAATTGCAAATCCCGAAGATACTTTAAAGCTTATATAACTAGATTCTGGTTCTGATTTCCAAATGTTGGAAAATGGCATGATTATATTGGTTAGGGTATTAGGACTTCTTAAGAGAATTTCCATGATACACTACTTCAGACATGAGAATTCTACAGAGTCTGGTCTAATTGATTCCAGCTACTACAACTAATAAGTTCACAATTTTAGAGAACCACATAAGGACACGTGTCACTCAATGAATAAGTCTAGTGCATTGATGGTCAAAGAGTACTCCAGTAGATCTATGGTAAGGTAAGGAGTTACAGAAACAAAATTGTATCTGAAATAGTACTTAAAAATAAACAAAGTATTCAAATTTTTTATCTAAAAAATAAGATAAATTAATAAAATAAATTATTACAATATAATATACATGTGAATATTAAGAAATAATCTTCATAATTAATGTTTGGACTAAGTTTCAAACTCTTGGAATTTTCTTTATAGACTCACTAAGCTATTTTCTTTCAAATACTTTTAATAATGATTGCATAATTATCTGCCATCATCCACAAACAATTTAAAAATTATGTGCAGTAAAAAAGGGAGCATACAAAATTTCATGATCTTGAAATAATTAATTTTGTTGCTTAATTATAATATTTTATTCTACATAATTCTCCAATTTCCACGAAAAAAAGAAAAAAAAATCTTATTAAAATAACATCCATTTTAAAATAAATATACATAAAGGGGAACCAATATTATTCCATCAACAAATACTAACACCCAATAGTTGTATTTATTTTAGCAAAATAAGTTGGTATAGACAAAGTTATCACTTTTAACCATTATGAATCTATAATCTACATGAGACAAAAAAAAATTATTACATCCCATCTTTTAAATCACTCAAATCTAAAGGAAAGATCAACAAATTTAAAAATACATTCCACATAAAAAAATTAAGCTAAAATCTATAATAGAGGTACTAAAGAACTAGAATTTTTTTTTAAAAAAACTATCATTTTATAAAGAAGAATGAGAATCTATATTTGTTTATTTATGATAGTAAAAACCAAATACAAAATAAAATTATCCCTTTGTATAGATAAATTAAAATTATGCATATAAAAGTATAGATATATTAAAATTATGCATATAAAAATATACTATATCAATAGAGAGTTCAATTTAAAGTATGTGACCTTATCCTCGTTGTTATTAGTGTAGAATTATTTATCTCCACCATGAGAATAATCATCTTGGTAAATAGTGCAAGGTCATCTATCCTAGATCATTATTGTTTCTTGGTGAATTTCAATTATCTTTCTTTATTTATTTCATAATTGCAATTGGATAAAATTTCATAATTATGTCAATCTTGTAGCCAACAAGCTAGTTTTAGAAAACACTATTTCACCTAAAACTACTTGTCACTTATGTGGAACAAAGAGTTTTGATTGAAACTATTTTTCTAAAAACTATTAAATTGATGTAATTAAATTTAGAAATTCAAACCAAGTTTATTTTATATGCAATATTTTGACAAAAATATTTATGGGTGAAATACTTCAGCAAAAATACTCACCTTAAATAATCTATTTGGTAGCACACATGGCAAACTAACTCCTCTTTTAGGTAATATTCAACAAAAAATAGCTTAAGCACTAGTTTTCTCCACTAAAATTGCTCATCAAAATCTAAAAATACCCTTTTATAGATATCTAATTCTAGAATCTAATTTTTAATATATTTTGATTAGTTTTATTGTGATTTTTTATTTATTACAAATAAATTATTATAATCAAATATGAGATTAATTAGATACTAAAACATTTAAATACATTTATTTTTTTATTTTTTTCCAAAATAGACTATCATATCTCATCCCATACCTTATTATGTTTCAAAATATTTTAATTTACCTTTTAATGAATTCATCTTTTAATGTCTCTACAATTCATACAATTAGTTCTAGTCCTTCCCTATAAACCTATATTCTAATGAGATTCCAAAATAAATATAACTTTGCTTGCATTCTTGATGTCTTTACCAAACATGGGGATTTTAGTTGCATTTGTAGTCATTCTTTTAGGGTTTGAACATGTATTTAATTTATTATTTTTTGTTTAGGGCTTATCCTCCTACCTTATTGAGATTACTTTATTGGTTCTCTCCATCTTTTCCTTAGGTCTTTTGTGTCAAGTTTTAATTTTTTTTTGGTTTCATTAATCTTTTTCCTCTAATTTTATCTCTAATTATTTGAATTTCAAAATATTCAATATCTAGTGTTTCCTCAAACATTTACATGCTCTCTCTTCTTGATCTCACTCTTTCTATCATAAGAAAGGATTCAAGACTTATTTCTATTTTTATACTCTCTTTTTTTATCGGGGGTTACTCTTGGTCTAGGAGGCTTGACTCTTTAAGAATTCTTCTATCTTTATGGAAGCATATTTTAAGTATTTTTCATTTATTAATGGTATTATTAATTGATATTGTAGTATCTCATCATTATTTTTGTGCTTAATTGTATCCATGGATGAATCCTACACCTATACCTTATATTACATTAGATTCCAATATCCTCTCCTTATATCATATATTTCTTGTGTTTCCTAGGTTTCTTGGGTGAGAAGAGCATCACATGGTCTAAAACTTAGCCCCTTTTGCACCCCCTATTTTCTTCTTTTTCTTCGTCAAATACACTCTCTCAACCATTCTTTGTGTAGTCTTATTTCATACTCCTTAGTAATATAGTCATATCAATGGTTTATAATGCACTTCATTGTAATTGCAAATCCCGTGAATCTAAAGTTAATTCAAAGCTTATATAACTAGATTCTGGTTCTGATTTCCAAATGTTGGCAAATGCCATGATTATGATGGCTAGAGAATTGGGGCTTCTTAAGAGAATTTCCATGATACACTACTTCTCCCTCTAATTACAATGGTGGCAAGGAGTGAAATTGAATAGAGCGAACATGTTAACGAAAACTATTAAAGAGTCAAAATGTAAAACATAATAAAAACTAAAAAAGAATTAAGATATATTTGAAAAAACTATAACTATAAAATAGTTGTTGAAGAAATAGAATGAAATTCTTAAATAAACAAACTAATTATATAAATAAAATAAAATAATTCTTAAATTGAATAGGAATATAAAAATTATTTAGATGTAGTTTTTATTTTTATTTATCATTTTAAAATTATTCTTATTGTTTATTGTATTATTATTAAAAATAAAAAAGTAAAAAGTAAAACTAAATAATTATTTAAAAATATTAATTATTAATTTATTTATAAAACATTTTGATTGATATGTTTATTTAATGAAATATGTAATAAATTATTATTTTTATTTATCAATAATCTCGATAATTACTATTTGATTTCAAAGACGTTTCCATGATTATAATAATGTGATTTTCGATTTAGATTTGATATGTGTTGTTTATTTATATATATATGTATACATATTATTATTTTCATTAATATACATTTTATATTTGTTTATACTTTTCATTTATATATATTCATATTTATATTTTCATAAAAAAATCATTTTATTATATCATTGATTGTTGGGCTTTGGTTTTTTAAATTTTGTATCTCTCATTTCCTTTAGCCTTTCTTATTAATCTTTGGTTCTCATTTTTCCCCTAATTTAGTTATTTTTTGATTTTTTATTACATTTATATACATCTATTTATGTTATTTATCTATATACATATTGCATGTTACTTTCATTTATATATATACACATATTATTATATTTATATACATATTATACATATATATATATATATATATTATTATTATTTTCATAAAAATAATTTTTCTTTCTTTGTTAGTTGGGCTTTATTTTTTAACATATGTATCTTTTATTTCCTTTATTCATTTTTTCATAGGTTTCTTCTTATATTTTAGAGTGTGTAGAATATTAAGTTGATCTTGACCTTATTTTGATATTCTTGGTTTTTGTTTATTTGCATTGTCTTTCTCTTGCTCTCCCTTCTTGAATTGTGTGTAATTTTATTTTATTCTATTTTATTTTTCTTTCCCACCCTCTATTTATCATGTCTTGGTCTGCAATCTCTCATTCTACTCCTATAACTCTCTTTCATCCTGATGATGAATCACAGAGTGTGATTCGA
>VDFB02044368.1:0-10463 GCA_007258455.2 Sequoia sempervirens | reverse complement strand
GCACGAGATGCGGATGATGCTTTTTGCCGTCTGGTGTAAGATCATCAGCCTATAGGAGCCGACATTGTTATTTAGATTGGAATAGTTAGAAAACGATAGGAAATATCTTGTAAGTTGGAAATGAAAGGAATGGGAAGAGAACACTGCAAGCGTTCTTGTTAACCTAAAATATCCCTGAGCATAAAGTATAAAAGTTGATGTTTTGGGGTACATCAAACCAAAGCAGAGGACCTTCCAATCTAAAAAATCAATATTAAAATGGTGGAGTTACCATCTTAATTGGAATCGTTCCAGGGGAACTGAAAGTACCTAGCGGACGATGAAAGTGAAAGTGAAGTTTAAAGAATATATGGTTTCATTTGTTTTTATTTGGCACTAGAAGTGAACATTCTCCTGTGTATACTGAAGAGCTGATAATGACGCCTAATAAACAAATCTTACCACGGCAACAGCACCACTGGCAGTGGCATCTATAAATATAAATGAAAATACAATGAAGATGTATCATTCAAACAGCACAGCTATATCTGTCCAAAAGAAGAAAAGAAAAAAATTGCAGATTACATTTTGCAAATTTAGAAGTGAGGTAACGTGAAGTTAGACTTAGATGGTCACACAGAATTTATATAGAAAGGTCATGAGCTGATATGTTTCTCTTGGGTTTTGCAGGGAAGATGAGGATGATGATAATAGCGTTTGGATTGCTACTGAGCATGTCCATAGCGGAATGCGGCAGACCTGATGCTGCAGGAATCCTGACATCTTGTAATACCAGCGGATATTTGAATGGCAACTCCCACGACTGCAATCACGACCACGGCTCAGACTGCTGCAAGTCAGGGGAGCGATACCCACGGTACAAATGCTCTCCCCCCGTGACAGGCAGTACGCCAGCCACACTCACTGTGAATGGGTTTCAGAAGGGGGAAGACGGAGGAGGGCCTGCCGAGTGCGACAAGCACTACCACAATGACAGTGACCCAGTGGTTGCTCTTTCCACAGGCTGGTACGCCGGTGGTAGCCGCTGCCACCACTACATACTAATCACCAATCCAGACAATGGACGAAGTGTGCAGGGCATGGTGGTGGACGAGTGCGACTCGTTCTCTGGGTGTGATTCGGATCACGACCACCAACCCCCTTGCCATAACAATATCGTCGATGCCTCTCCAGGCGTATGGAAAGCCTTGGGAGTCGACAATTATGATGATGTTGGTGAGATGAGCATCACATGGTCTGAAACTTAGCCCCTTCTGCGCCCCCCGTTTTCTTCTTTGTCTTCGTCAAATACACTCTCTCAACCATTCCTCGTGCAGTCTTATTTCGTACTCCATAGGGAGAGGTGCATAGTGGAGTTTCTCAAAATCTTATATGGAATTTCAAATCAGTCCAAATTTTGTACAGCAGTTTATTTGGCAACTTACCTATTTAAAAAATTTAATTTTAGGGTCACATCATCAAATATGATGCCACATCAGCATGCTTTTTGTTAAGGCATTAAAAAAGACTCAAAAAAAAAGTGAGCCCGATAGTGGTGCACTAAGTCGTCTGATGTGCTTTGTGGGGTGGTCGGTAGGACGGCAGGTAAATGTGGAGCACTTCGAAGATATCGCCCTCCATTCTTTTCCCTTCAAACCCAAGTGGTGGAAACGTTATGTAGATGACACCAATATCTGTTGGTCTCATGGTCGTGAGAAACTTGAAGAATTCCACTCACACTTAAACAACTTATCTCCTCACATCTCTTTCACCAAAGAAATTGAAACTGATAACCAACTGCCTTTGCTTGGCGTTCTTCTCATCAAGAAAATAGATGGTTCATTATCTCGCTCTGTCTTTCGTAAAACCACCCACACTGACCTATACCTTCACTCTTCCTCTCACCATCATCCGAGCCAAAAAGCTGGGGTCCTCAAAACCTTAGTTTCTAGAGCTCTCATAATTTGTGATGATGAGCACCTTGACCATGAATTGGCCCACCTTACCCATGTATTTTTATTAAATGGTTACAAAAGGAAACAAATCAATAGGGCCATCAACCAATCCAAAGCTAGGCTCACCCTCAAGCCTAACCCCTTTTGCCCCCCGTCTCCCCCTCTGGCCACCCTTCCCTATGTTGAAGGTGTCTCCAACAAAATTGCTAAAATCCTCGTCAAAAAGGGTATCAATTGCTCTTTCAAGCCCATTTTCACAATAAGAAATCACATTCCTTCCCCCAAAGACCCTCAAGATCATTTCCTCAAATCCGGTGTCTACAAAGTGATGTGTTCTTGTGGCATCCCCTACATCGGGGAAATAGGTCGTTCCATCAACACAAGAATTAAGGAACATGGTGCTGACATAAGGCATGAACGCATCTTGAAATCGGCTTTAGCTGAACACTCCTCTAAGACGAAGCATCACATTGCCTTAGAAGACACCAAAATCCTTTTCAATGAAGACAACTTCTTTAAGAGGAAACTTAAAGAAGCCATTGAAATCAACAAGCATCCCCACAACCTTAACTGAGATGGGGGATGGACTCTTAGCTTCTCCTAGAAACCCCTTTTAAATAATCTCAATGTGGCCTCTCCTAGTCAATCTTGATCCCCCTTCCTCTCCCTCCTCTTTTCCCTCCCCTCCTAATTCCCCCCCACTCCACCCCCGCCTTCCTCTCTTGGGCCCTCTTCCCGCCGCGCTCCTCCTCTCTTTTCTTCCTCCTTTCCCTCTTTCTCTTATCTTTTATCATTTTTATTAATTTTATTATTATTAATTTATCTTCTTTAAGTTTGTCTTCCTTGCTTGACTTCTCTTATTTTGGTTTGATGTTTATTTTGGGGTGTGTTATCCTTTCCTTTTTGCTTCTTTTGTTTCTTTGTGCTTTTTGTAGTTTTACTTTATATTTTTTAAGGTTTATTTTTCTCATTAATAAGGTTTATTTTTCACGTTAATAAGTTGTTCAATTTTCTTTGTTTTGATTGCTATAGTTATTTTTTGGTATATTATATTCATCTTTGTGATCTTTATTATTTTTATGTCATTTGTCCTCCTTACTTAGTGTTTGTAATTTTATTTGAATTAGTTTTCCCTTTTATTTATTTATTTTCCTTCTTTTTCCTCTTTAGTTTATTACATATTAACCTTCCAATTTATAATAATCAATATATTTAGGTTTATTATTAATAATTATCTAATTTATATTAACAAATATTTGTTTTATTTTAATTGGTTGTCTCATTTCATCTTTCTTTTATTTTTTCCTTTTGAGTTTATCATATTTTAATCTTCCAATTGATAATTTTCTTATATATCTTTATTCTCTTTCATTTGTATTCATTGATTTATTTTTCATATTTGGGGTTTTCATCTCTTTGTCTTATTATTTCAATTTATCTTTTCTTCTTCCTTTATATCTTTCTTAATTGGTTTCTCTCGTGTGTTTTTCTTTGAATTAATTTTATTTATATTATTTCTTTTATTCAATTATCTTACTTTTTGCTTCTTTATTTCTCACATTTGTTTATTATTTTTGTTTGTTTAATATTGTCTTTTATTTGGTTCTCCTCATTCTTTTATTTTTTGTCTCTTTTTTTGTATTCCCCTTTAGGTGGTCATTACTTTTATCTTCTTTTTATCTAATTTATTAATTTTCTTCTTTTGTTTGCCTCTCTTTTGTTTGTTTTAATTTAGTGTTATCATTGTTATATTTTTTGTCTCATTTTATTCTACTTCTTTCTTTGTTCTTGGCAGGGATTTCTTTTCCTTTTAACTTTAGATTTTTATACTTATTAGCATTTTTTTTTGGGTTTTGTGCTTCCCAACCCTCTCACCTCTCTCCTATTTCTATCCAAGTCTGCTATCTCATCTTTCACTTCTCTCTCTTTCTGCTTTTCATCCTGATGATGGATCATGGAGTATGATCTGAAACGTTGATGTAAAAATATGCACACAGTTTATCCAGAAATCTTGAAGCTTGAACTATTATGGTGTGAAAACAAAATCACGATTAATCACATGATTTGGTAGGTTTGTATTGCTATGGATAAAAAGTATTGCAATTGGATATTAAAAGATACTCCACTATGAGGCCCAATGAGGACTACTTATATCCCCACTATTGGAGCCCGCTCTACTATGGGCCCCTCTCCCCTAATGCACTTCATTGTAATTGTTATTCATAATCCCCTGAATCAGAAGTTACTTAACTAGATTTTGGTTCTACAAATGGCATGATTATGTTGGCTGGGCCATTAGGAGTTCTTAAAGGATTATTAAAGAATTTTCTCAATACACTATTTGGAACATGAGAATTTTGTAGAATCTGGTTTAATTGATTCCAGCTATTAGAACTACAAGTTCACAATTTTAGAGACCTGCCTGGCAGCGTTCTTTGTGGGAGGCCACGTGTCGCAGATCAACTAGGAATTACATAATTGAACTTTTCTTGAATTAGGAACAATTTTAATCTAAAATAGTACTTAAGAATAAACAATTTTTTTATTAAAAAGTATTCAAATTATTCATTTTTGAAAACAAGGTAAATAATATTCATAACATCATTAATTAGTTAAATTATTGAATAGAAAAAGAATACAATGAACAAATGAATGTTAAAAGAACAATCTTGTTATATTACATATATCACATGTAATGTTTAGACCAAGTATCAAACTTTTAGAACTTTCTTCATGAACTCTCTAAGTCATTTTTTTTCAAATAACTTTTAATAAATATTGCATATTTCTCTTCCATCATAAATAAACAATTTAAAGAATTATATTATAACTATAAGTATGTGCATCGAAATGGGACAAAAAAAAGTAGTCAAATATATGATTTTCACCTTAATGTTCATGTTATCAAAAGGTTGAAATAATACCATCATGTTCTGACTTAGCAAATATCAAACCACCATACTATCTTGCTTTATAGCCTAAAAACCATGAATGTATTTTGGGGAACATGAAATTTGATGGTGTTACATGTTCCCCAAAATGCAATTGTATTTTTATGCCATGAAAAGGTTTCTTTAACATGATCACATTTTGAAACCACAAGAATCTTATGTAATGCACTCACATTACATAATCTACTCACTTTTTACTCAAAAAAAAAAAATCCACCCTTTTGGATTTAGAATAGGTTTCGATAACAAGCCTAAAGGGTAGGGCTTCCCCCATTTGAGGTTCTCCTTTTATCTTCAATGCCATTTTCCAACTTCAATGTCATCAGATTCATTTTTATATTTCAAGCATATTAGCATATTAATTTTTTTAACATATACTTAATAATCACTAATCAAATATTGAAATTATTGAATAAAATAAGCATAATGGTTACTCAAAATCAAAGAGTTCACACCTAAACTAATTTTCTTTGTAAATATACATAATGAATCTAAAATAATTACAATTAGTATAAGTTCATTAATAACCCTTTGGCATAACTATAAATCTAAAAACATTTTACATTATAAATATAGGTTCACACATTTTGAAACCATACTTAAAATTTGCAAACAGAAAAGAAGAAGAGAGAGAGTGTGTCTGCCATTCTTGACACACTAATTAAAATAAAACATATAGTTAGTTATCACCATCATAGTTATCCTTAATTATGTTTCAAAAGATACTTAATCATAATCAAATTATCTTTTCTAATTGTTTACTAATAAATAATTAATATAATAATTTAATAATTAAACTATGTAAATTAAACAAGATGTAACATCATTCTCCCTAAAGATATTCATCATCCCAATGATTACAAGATATAAAAAAAATCATCACAATATTAATCATCGAAGAACAATATTTTTATTTTGCAAGATTCAATACATGTACTTATTATACCTTTACCACTGGCATATTACATTGGTTAGTTGTTAACATTCGGTTATGTAGTGTGATAGTTATGTAGTTTGAAACCGTATTTCTTCTTTATGTATCATGTTTGCTCTTGTCTATAAAATTCAATCAATATTATCATTTGGTATCAGAGCTATTGATTATGGGCTTTGATGGGTGCAATGAAATAGAGAGGCGTTGAGTAAGAAGGATGGTTTATGATGCGATCAGAGAGGTGTGCCTTGACCTGGTGGGTGGAAGAAGAGCAAGTGTTGAACCTGTGTGATGGTGATTTTACCCAGGTAACTTGGGTCTGCCGCCATGTGTTCATAACTTATTTGTATCACTATTCCCCCTCCTTCACATGCATTGAATAGAACATAGGTGATCGATAAAAATAATAAAGAATGTTACTATTAGATTGAATGACAAAGTGAGCTTGGCAATCTCGTAAATTGTTTGGATGACATGAAATGGGTAGCATAGAGGTAGTGATTGATCATAAATCAATTATGTACTTGTGAACTTCCATTAAAGCTAACATTTCAATCTTTGAAGTGTTGGAAAAGGTAATCACACCAACCAAAATAAATGCTCTCACATGTCTCTCTTCTAGCAATTAAACATGGCATGACTGCAACAATTAATTTGGCAAGATTTTATGGAAAGCTTATCATTATCTATCCTCCTTCATTTATTATTTGGAAGTGACCCATATGTAGTCCCATACTCAATAATTCTCAATAATAGAGGACTCCATTTATGTTATGAACTACATTGAAACTATATATATGAGTCTTTGGGTAGCGTAGAATATGAGAAGGAAGAAGCAAACAACAACTTGGTTCTCTGCAATAACAGATTTGTTTTGTTTCAATTTTTTTTGTAAGAGCAGTAGCTCCATCTTTTGTAATTTCATTTTTTATTTTATGACCAGTAACTCTATTTTTCTAATAAGAACATCAACCTTGTTTATTTTCATGTATTATACTATGTAACTGTTCAGATTGGTTAACAATAGAAAGAGAGAAATTTTATATGGAAGCAGAGCTCAAGCTCTTTTCCAATTATTCAATGTTATTATCATTCTTTGTTTTCTCTCTCTGTTTTATTCCTTCATTTGGTATGAAAGCTAGGTTATGGCATAATTTTTTGGCACAAGTCTTACTAATCCACAGGTTCCTCATTTTAATGGCAAGAACTATGAATACCAGTGAATCGTAATGAAGGTCTTTTTTATCTCTCAAGATGCATGGTAGCTTGTGGAGAATGGGTTCTTTGAACCTACAAGTGTGATAGCATACAATGCATTATCTTAAGTAGAGAAAGATTTTCTCAAGATAATAGAAAAAATGATTCTCAGCTCCATACATATTTCAAAGCAATGCTTATCTTAAAATTATAGCAACAAAAAAAAATCAAAAGAAAGCAGCGGACATCCATTAAACGAGAATAATAAGTTCAATGCCAGCTACTATAAAAAATCAAGTCATTATACAGGTGAATATGAAAAATAGATTTAATTCCATAAACAAAGGTAAACATTTATAAAAGAAAATATAATCAAAATAATATATATTTCTAACGTACAATGTTGTCAAGAGTCAAGATGTATGGGTTTTCTGGAGTTGCGATGAAAATCATGATAGGAAATTTAAGTGTTTTCTAATTTGGATAAGTCACAAAATCAAGATGTTTTCTTTTGGCAGTAGTAAAATTAATAGTAGGAGGAAGAATGCTTGAATATTCTAATAAGCGAGAGGAAAAGGTGTACTGGAAATGTTTACTTTGTTCCTTTTTCCAAGCATAATTTGATGAGCAATGGGCAGCTTGTTGAAAAGGATTATAGAGTGACTTTCAAAAATAAAGAATGTGTAATATTGGATAGATTTCCAAGAAATCAACTACTAGAAAAAGTTCAAATGACCAACAATAGAATGTTTCCCTTAAAGACAACACCAGATTTAAAGGTTGGATTTGCTCAAGCAATCCAACAATCAACACAAAAAATATCACTCAAGCTTGGATGAAATAATATTATAAGTAGCTTTTCAATTAGAAATAAAAGATGAGAATTGGATTTGGCATTTAAGATTTGGACACTTAAATTTTGGATGTCTAAAGTTGTTACATAGGAAAACCATGGTAAAAGTTTTGCTATTGATAGAAAAACCAAATAGAGTATGTGAAGGGTGTATTTTGGGAAAACGACAGGAAAGTCATTCCCAATTGACAAGTTAGTTAGAGCAAAGGCACCATTGGAGATAGTTCACTCTGATTTTGTGTGGACCTATGCAAAACACCTTCAATCGGTGGATGTGTTTACTTTTTGGCATTCATTGATGACTACACAAGAATGAAATTGCTATATTTCTTAAAGCATAAGTCTAATTTTTTTGAGATTTTTTGCCAATTCAAATCTTTACTTTAGAAGCAATCTAGAAATTATTTTAAAGTTTTAAAAACTGACAGAGGTGGTGAATACATCTCAAATGCATTTGCCAATTTTTGCAAGGATCATGGAATACATAAGAAATTTACTACCAAGTACACTCCACAACAAAATGGTGTGGCAGAAAGAAAGAATAGAAAAATTATGAAAATGGCTAGGAGTATGTTGAAGGCCAAGCATTTATCAAATTAGTATTGGGAAGAGGTTGTAGCATGTGCAGACCAAGCATTTATCAAATGAGTACTGGGAAAAGGTTGTAGAATGTGTAGTCTATCTAGTGAATAGATGCCCAACAAAAAGTGTCAAGAACATAATGCTCTTCATGGAAAAAATAGGCCCTTAAGTGGAAATTTTTTTAGAAAAATCAGAGTTAGGCAACTTGACGTAAAAATTTGAATAAGTTATCTATATTATTTTAAAAATATGTAAGAATAAAATATTTAGAAAATTGAATTTAGTTTCTTAATACTAGGTTTATTTTAAAAAAATCTATTTGTTGAAGAACTTGAAATTTCAATCACGATGTATAATGAGGAAAGTACTTATAAGAAGTAGGTGTCTGTCGATACGCTAACCACAATAAAATGATAATATTTTTTATAGTATTTTATATATAATTAGAGGACTGATGTCAATGTGATGCATATTTTTTGTAATTTGTTTCCAAGTAAAATAATTAGTATGGTGCATTACAACTTTTTAAAATATAAAAAACTCTGTCGACCACCTTAGCATGGTCAAAACTTTTATGAAGTCAATTTTATTTTTTTAATCTATTGTGTGAAGCATGGAATGTGATGCATGTTTGGGATTCAAAAAATGTGATACCGTTTGAAAGCTATACATGTTTTTCGATTAGCCTATCAATCAGGACTTTAGTCGTAATTTAAATAGAAAATGAATAATATTAATTTATTAAATTCAAGTAAAGCATAATTTATATTGGTGAAAGCTGAGAATCTCCTTTAAAAACCCTTTTTGTTTCATCAATTTTGGGTAAAAAAAAAGTCGCTAGCCACATACCCTACACATACCCATCATATTGCCACTTTTTGGCCCATCATGATCTTGCACATACCCGATTCATCTAATCTATAAACCACTTTTAAATCATTATTCATATTATTTCACCAAAATTTATTCTCTTGCATGATCAATCTCATCTTACTAAAACTCTCATTAGAGGAATCAAGGGAATAATTTTTTTAAAATAGATTAACTTCTCTTATCCATATCTTATTATGTTTAGAGAATATTTTAACTTACTATTGTATAACTTCATATCTTAATGTCTATATAAATTCATATAATTAATTCTAGTCCTTATCTATATAAACTATATTCTAATGGTATTCCAAGACAAATAGACTATCATTTGAATCCTTGGTGTATTTTCCAAACATAGGGAGTGTATTCCCATTTTTAACCATCCTTGTAGGGTTTGAGTGTGTATTTTCTTTTTTTTTAAATTTCTAGGGATTATCCTTTCACCTAATGGTGATTAGTTTATTGGATCTCTTTATCTTGTCCTTAAGTATCTTATACCTCATTTTACTTTGTTGTTTTGTTAATCTTTCTCTTCTACCTTCATTTCTATCTAATTGAATTTAAAAGTATTCAATGCCTAGTATTTCCTCGAAATTTTGTGCACACTCTCTTAATATTTCCCCTCTTTCTATCCTAAGCAAGGATTCGATACTTATTTCTTATTTTTAAACTCTTCCTTTTTTATTTTGCATGGGGGGTGACTCTGAGTCAGTTTCACATGTATCGTTTTATATTTTGTTATATCTATTTTGATAATTTATCATTCATTAATGATATTATTAATTAATATGAGATTCTCTCATCCTTCTTCAATTTACTCAATTGTATCTATGACTAACTTCTTTAACCTTTCCCTTATACATCTTCATCAATATTATTTTATTTTTTTTCTTCCATACTAACCTTTTCATCATTTATTATAGTGAATGTATATACTTAATAATTTATCTAAGTAGTATTAACCTAAATCTAGAGGTTTAGTTTTTGAAACTAGATTTAGAAAACCCTCAAATACGTCATTAATTATTATTCTTAGGTCAGAAAAAAAAAAATAGTTTCGTATATTCTTTTTTATTTAAATTTTATAATGGGAGAGCACCCTTATTTCTATCCTCTAGTTGAGAAATATTCTTATTACA
>VDFB02044367.1:0-24740 GCA_007258455.2 Sequoia sempervirens | reverse complement strand
GACATGAGGATGATGATAGCTATGGGAAATGAAAACATTGCAACGAAGGGCAACAAAAAGGAAATTGAAGAAGCAAAGGAAAATGAGGTAAAATTTGAAAATTTTGAGTATAATTTGTTTGGGATAATGAATGCAATAAAGGATGAAAGGCAAGAAGAACGTAGACATGTGGAAAGTTTCAATGCATATTTATGTAAGAAGGTTGTTGATTTATTTGTTGTTGAGGAGCATAACTTGCTTGAGATAGATATTGAGAAGTTGTTCGAAAATGAACACTTGAAGGGAAATGAAGTAGCAACAACCAACCTGGTGGAAGAGGTTGTTGTAATAACAAAGCATGTAGAGTTAAGTTGTAATTTTTCTAAGATTTGTGTTGAGGAAATTGATAAGGAGTTGCAAATAGATGGGGAGAAGAATGTAGTTGTTGGTTGGCATGCAAATGTATATTTGCATTAGAGGTTGTAGAGGATGTTGCAGGCGAGACTTGGTGGAGGTGGACAATTTGTAGTGGGTCAAAACCCACAGATGATGAGAAGGATGGAGAGATTGCTTGGTGGAGGACGCTGGACAATAGTGGGTTGGATCCCACAAAGGAAAGGAGGCGAGGAAAAATTCTTTGGAGGTCAGTAAATGGTGGATACAAATCCATGAAAGGAGAGAAGAGCAGTGAGAAAAGTTGGAGGAGAAAGATACTTGTTCAGGCTAGGCGTTGGAAAAGAAGAAATAATTTTACGCACTTGTTACAGCAATAGAGTTCGCTGCAGGTTGTTTACAACCTGTGAGAGTAGTCCTACTACTCAACTCTGCTTTGTGAGCTATGCTCACAAATTTCCTACCCAGTGGGTTTGATGCAAAAGCATCCTAGAGGAGATCAATTAGTCTATGTATGTGCGGGAGGTGAAGGGACAAAACCACCATTTTGAGGGGATAGGAGTCGATTTGGACTTCACAATGTTTGGGCTTCAATTATTTTGAAGTTGAAATTTTGGTGGCAGATTTATTAACAAGAACAAAGCAAAGAGAATAGGGGTGTGTAGTGGAAATAGAAGGAACCATAAAGATGTGTCAGAAGAAAGGGGAGGCCGATTAGCTTGGGGAGTCAATAAAGTTTAAAAGAGGAGGGATTGAGCTAAATTCCATGTACAATAGTGAAGGGAGGTCGATTGAGTGAGAAGAGGTTGTAGGGAAAAATGCAATTTAAGATGGTTGCGTAGGAATTCAAAAGAGGGGTGGTCCAAGATGAAAGAATGACTACATAGGGATTGATTGGGCAATGATAGATGAGGAACACCATCGTGAATGGTGTATTCAAAATAAAATGCAGCGATTGCAAGAACAAAGCAAGGTGTGGCTGGTATGGGAACAAGACCCCATCAAAAGGTACAATACTATGTAGCAATACAACAAAAGAGAACAAAAAAAGGAAAAGTCAATGGACAAATGTATTTGTAATTGATTTGGGTAAACATTGTATCTGTGCAAATTAATTATTTGAATGAAACAAATGTTCTTATCTATGTAATCTACGCATTTGTGTAAGTGTTGGAGAGTAGAGGAATTTCTTCTTGTGTCATTGTGGTAATTAGTTATCTGCCATCCTATGATTTCTTAGTCACATACATTATTTATTTTTAACAGTCAATTATCATCTTACCATATCTCACCATATTAACTCTCATTACCACATGACACCACATCACCACCTCATATACAATCAAATGACCCCATTGAAAAAGATCCTCTTCCCACACCTCCACCCTCATTGCCAACCACACTCCCACCCCCTGACATCATATGTCATGTGCACACTCAAACCAATTTTTCATGACATCAAAATAGAATAAAAATAAAGCATTAAGATATTAATAAAAATACATCATTTCATATATTGATAAATCATGAATGAATCTAAAGTTCTAGTTTAAAATTACATCAAATTCATTTATTCCCAAACATATGTGATTCATCTTAAATCAATCACTTAATAATACAAACATCAAAATTTATAAAATCTAAATCTAAATCTATAATTGTAGTCTCTAATAATTTTATTAAAGAAAACACTTAAAATCCTTATCAAAAAGATTTTTTGGCTAATCCTAATTTACAAATTAATGAGGAAATTTGTCCAACTTTAATCTATTTTAATCAAACAATCAGCAAAGAAATTGTGTAAACCAAGGATTCTTAATTCAATGTTCTTTATTGTGTTATGGTACTTTACATTAACACATACTATATTCTAATAATATTTAGCTCAATATTTACTTATTTAAATGTTTCTAAGCCTATAACACAAATCATTGTTTAATACTTCTACCCCTATTAAACATTCCATACCAATGTTTTACTCATTCTCATATTATCATGTGCATGATCTAGTTTAATAAAATTTTCTTTCTTACATGTGGACCTAGATGTCAATCTTAATTTCAAGTTAGTTTATTTATTCAAGAATCAAGACTAATTTATTAGTATTGAAATAAAAGTACATTTTTGGTCACAAATTCTTCAATCAGTTTGGATCAGTTTTACCAACCAATGTTTGTTTTTAAAATTATATAATTTCAAAAAAATGATAGAATAAAATAAGACTATGTTTTAATTTAAAAAGTTTATTAAGTGATAATTAAAAATATTTAGAAGTTTTTTATATGGTTTCATAATTTACTAAAGTTGTGATGATGTATTCTAATCATAAATATAAAAAGAAAAAGTTCTCCAAATTTTACCTAAAAAATATTTCAATAAAGGGGACTTCGAGATCTATTTTGATGGAAGTGTGATGTCCCATTAATTGGAATCTTACTCTAAAAATATGAGCCCCTATAGTTCTCAAACATCTAGATGTTTCCTTGGCTAAAAATTTCTCCAACTAACTTAACATATTTTGCCACATGATCACATTAAAAGACATTTATAATTTTTTTAATATTGTTAAAAAAATTATGAGCACCAACATCCTAAAAAATTAAAAACTATATTTAGCATTACATACTTTTATAAAATTCATGTATATCCTTTTGGTAATCCTAAAAAACTTAGTTGACCCCTTCCATAAGACCATAACCTTACTACCTTCTAATACTAGCAATCACACCTATGGTGTGCAATGGGTACGCTGAAGCAGTGTGGAAAGTTAATGTGGAGAAAAATTGTTTGTTTTTGGTTTTTGGATATATTGTGTAATAAGGGTCTTATTAGAGAATAATATGCATCCATTTAGAATGAGCCAAACAAGATTGAAACAAAACTTTTGAATAAGGAAAATAGTTAAGCTCCTTGACCATAAATATCTACATGCTTGGGTCCATTTTGTTTGATTTTTCTATTGTCTTTATAAAATTTCCCTTGTTAGGTCTAGCATTATTGACACATAGTTGAAATGTTTGGAAACTTTGATTAATTTAACTGTCAAATGTGATTGTTAGTAATGTCATCCACCAGGAGTTAAAATAAAGAGGTGAAAATTATTCAAAATACATAGCACACCAACAGATAACCAAAAACTCTCATGCAACGGTTTTCTAAAATGAGACTATTCGAAGTGATGTGTACCTTGAAATAAAAATAAAAAATGGAGACACAATAATGTCCAGCTGTAAGAAAAATGTACTAACCTTTTTTTTCCCTAAATGTCCATACTCTGTTTTAAAGCTCCCACACGCGGGTAGAATACTAACAAAATTAATGAGATTTGGCTTAACACATGAGAATTGCATTTTCTTAGAAGTCTGTAGATTTTTGTTTTTAATGATTTCATATTGTGCAATTATAACAGATCATGAAGCAACATTTGTTTTGAGAAAATTATTATTTACCAGTTGAAATCAATAATTAACAATTTGAAATTTGACCACATTAACTTCTTGTTTTTGACTTGCTAATGGAAATAGCAAGTCAATTCTGATTGGGGATTTTAATATCATCAATTTCTTCAAGAAGAGACAGGTGGCCAGTTCTTCAGTAATGATACGGCAACTTCCCTAAGACAACTAATCACCAAAAACAGCCTGGCTGACGTGGAATATGCTCATGGTACATTCACTTTGAATAATAAACAAAAGGACAGCATTATATTGAAGAAAAATTGGAAAGAATGCTCATGTGGTAGTGGCTTGCAGGTTCCTATTCAGCTCTCAAACCAAGGTGCACAACTCCGTACTGTTCAATCCAGATTGGAAAGGTAGATGGGCTCCAAAACCCTATCAATTCATATAAGAGAATGTGTTTGACTCACTTAAAATTTGCTTTGGGCATTGGAAATGGTGGAAGGAAGTTAAAAATATCCAGGGACATGCTGTGGTGTATGGATTCAAGGGAACGTTGGACTCTTGGAGCACCTTGAACACAAAATAAAAGATTGGTGCCATAAGGTTTTTGGCAATGTTTTCAAGTGGAAGCTAATCCCTAACTAGGGAATCAACAAAAAACTGATCCAAAAGCAAGGTTTCCCAGATGATATGGCTTCTCAATAATACTCCTTAATGCAAAGGTGAGCAGAAACCTGGAGAGGCCGATAAAAAATGGGGACTCGAACACCAAATTCTTCCCCAAATCTGTAATTAACAGACAACACATAATTTGGTCTTCTGAATTAAAGCAACAAAGAAGAATTACCTCCAATTCAAATTATACAAGAGATGACGATTGCACTTTATAGAGAATAATTTGAATAATTCAAATTTACTTTAGATGAGTTCAATTGCTTGTGCCTTATGAAATCTATAGTGGAACCAAATATAATCCGAAGTGATATAACATTTTGAAGCTACAAGGGGGACCATCAATGATGAAATCAACCTGATCCATTCATGTGGCTGTTGAGGTAATGAGAAGCTTTTTAATCAGAAAAATGTTATATTGAAAGAGTTTGTAAGTCCAAAATTGCAGAATTTTTTAGTGTCTAATAAAGCTCTTAAATAAAGCGAAACCATGGTAATCGACAGATCCAATATCTACATATCTGTAACACAACCATTGTAACGAGGAGAAGCATGTCCTTGGCTTTGGTCTACGTCACAGAGATGGATAAATGTCTCAGCAATGCAATCATTGCATTCCATGAGATAACCTATCTTTGAGGCATTCTGTTAAACAGTTCAAGTGCCTTTTCTATGCTTCACATTTTGCATACATGTCTACCAGAGCATTTCCAACTATAATATCTGAAAAATTTCCTCCATCTATGATGCTTTGATGGGAGTATACTGGCGAAGGCTGTGGAATTTGGCTTTACACCTGCCAATTGCATTTGCTTGAAAGTTTCTAAAGCCTTCTCAACAAATTCATTTTGTACATATCCTGCAACCATTGCAATCCATGAGATGAGATCTTTTTCAGGTATTCCGTCAAACAGTTCACGTGCCTTGTTAATGCTTCCACTTTTTGCATGCATATCTACTAGGGCCGTTGCTACTATAAAATCTGACAAAGTTCCTCTACCGTTTATGCTTCGATGGATGTAGATACTGTTCCAAAGCTCCCATTTTGGCATGGGGAGGGAGGATGCTAGCAAAGGTTGCGGAATTTGTCCTCAAACCTGACAATTACAAATTTGCTTGGAAATTTCTAAAGCCTTTTTAACAAATCCATTTTGTGAATATCCTGCAAGCATTGCAGTCCAGGAGATCACATCTCTTTGAGGCATCTTGTCAAACACTTCACCTGCCTTGTCTATGCTTCCACATTTTGCATACATGTCTTCCAGGGCAGTTCAACTACAACTGTAAACTCAACATATATCAATGGCCATATATCAATTGTTGGAGTCATTCCAGGAGAAAAGCAAGTATTTAAAATCATTTTGGTGATGTGTTTTAGACTAAGTTACCGGTTCGGGTTCAGGGACGGGTGCGGGTACGAGAACCCGGTACGTGGGTACGTGAAAAAATTTTTTAGGGGTTTGGGTACGTATGGGTACGTGTGTGTATATATATATATATACACAAAAAAAAAAAAGAAGAGAAATATACAGAATTGTAAAACTAAATCATTTCATAGTATGATACTTGATCATTGATCAATGCCAAATGCCAAAGATAAATATTCACGATCATTGATCATTGATCGAGCAAGATTCATCATACATTTACCCTGGCAAACACATTCCCAGGTCTGAGATATTTATAAACTCATTGTATTACTTGTAACTGCTGTTCATTCTATTATCTGGTGTTATAAATCAATGTATTTGCTGCTACAAATAGACTGTGAGAAGTTGTAAAAGATTATAACCTTGTCTCAGATTGAGTACAGACTTTCTTCTATCTGCTGTTAATTTTCTGAGGATTAACTTCATACATCAGTTCTAAATAGAACACAGGAAGTTCTTGCAATAAGTCTGAATATGCTTAGTAAACTATGAAATGATCAATGCTGTTTTAGGGTTAGGAGGAAAAAAAATTTAAAAAAAAGAGTTTTTTAATCAATTTGGGGCCCTTTTTTTTTAACTTGGCCCATGGGTTCGCCTGGTTCCAATTGCGCACGATCAGTCATTGACCCCCAACCCGAACCCCATAGTGCCGGGCGGCACTAAAGACGCGTATCTCACGCATCTGTGGTAACCCAATGACTAACCTCAAAATCGTCGTTAACAATCCGAAACTTAGGGTTTTAGAGTGTGAATCTATGTTGAAACAATCTATCAAATGTTGAATTAGAAGATTGAAACTTTGTATCAGATTTCTTTAAAAATAGTTGCCACTTTTCATCAAGGAACCCCCGGGACGCTGCCCCTCTAGGTTCTAGCGCCTCGAGACGGGGATCCCGAGACGGGACGGGCGCCGGGCGGGCGCCACTCATTCTCAGCCTCGGCCGGACGCCTGGGCGCCTCCTCGAGGATGGTGGGAGACGCCAGCGCCTCCCGCATGACAGCCATTTGCAACATTAAAACTCAATTTTTAAAGATTTTTTAAATAGTCTATTTCTTATGTTCGAACCCTAAGGGCATGTGGGGCCCATCTAAACTCTAACATGCCTTCAAAAGGCCCTCTAATCTTCATTTTTATTCACATTTGCATTTCTACTTGTTTGCTACAGCAAGAAGAAGAGTGAAGGCTGAGCAAAGAGTGATTGGAGGAGTGAAAGGAGTGATTGCAAGTGAAAAAGGAGTGTCAAGGAGCAAGAAGAAGAAGAGGAGGAAGATTCTTCACCTTGTTGAAGAGATTTTTCAAGCAAAAGGTAGGGTTTTTAACTTATTTTTTATTTTATTTTCTGATTTTCAATGTTCTAAGTTCTTTCATTTCTTGTTGTTTCATTTTTTAATTTTTCTTATTTCATTTCTAAATTCTAAATTCTTGTTGTTCCATTTTCTAGTTTCTAAATTAATTTAGAATCTTAGATTTTGTTTTGCAATATAAAATTTGTTGGAAAATTTAAAATATAGAGTTTTATTTTTTAATTTTAAAGTAGGGCATAGGCTGAAACTATGTGTTTATTGAATTTTTTTTCATTTTGTGAAATGCAGTGTCAAAATGAGCTCCCATAGTCATGAAATGAGTGAGCATGAGATGGAAACTGATTCTCATAGTGCAAGCCAATCAGAATATGAACCTGAGCATGAGGATGAGCACAATGAGGGGGGTGAGCAAGGGTCAAATCCAGAAGGGCATACTAGTTCCATAGCTAGTGCACCAGTTTCTACTGATTGCCCTTCCCAGGTTTTGGCAAAGTGGGCTAGGGGTCCTTATGATCCCAAATCTCCTCTCAAACAGTTTGCAACAAGAATAACAGCCCCAACGTCATCAACTGGTGGTACGAGGAAATGGCAATGCAACATTTGTGGTGATGATTGGTTTGGGAGCATCACCAGAGTTAATGCACACTTCCTCTTTTGGCCAGGAAAGGGTGTGGGAGCATGCGAATTTTTGAAGGACCCTAAAAATTTGAAATACAGAATTGAATTCAACAAGCTTTGGGGTGTTCCAGATGACCTGGCAGTTCCAATGCCTACTACCTTGTCTGGTAGGCAACATATTCAGACTATTCAGCAGATTCAGGAGCAGCAAATGCAGACGCAGCCACGTACTTCTACTCCTACATTGCATCAGAGAGCAGGAACATTGTCAGGGTCAGCCTCAGGACCGTCATCCACTTATAGCACTATGGCTGCATCACAACAGGGCAAGGGGAAACGCAAGATGCAAAGTCAGCCTAACCCCATAGCTGATTTATTTAATGTGCACCTGAGGGATCAGATAGATGATTCCATTGGCAGGTTCTTTTTTGCCAATGGAATCCCATTCCATGTAGCTCGATCTCCTTATTATAAGGAGATGATGTCGATGGTGGCGAAGGGAGGACCATCATATGTGCCACCAGGTGAGCACAAATTGAGGACCACGATCTTGGATAACAACTATGCCAAGATCAATTCATTGATGGAGACGATGAGGGCATGTTGGGAGGAGTCTGGATGTAGCATAGTTATGGATGGGTGGACGGACATTAGGCATCGTCCACTCATCAATGTTATAGTTACATGTTCAGAGGGGCCATTCTTTCTAAGGGCAGTTGATTGTTCAGGGCATTGAAAAGATGCTGATTTTCAGTTTGAGATCCTTCGGGCAGCTATTGAGGAGATTGGGCCACAAAATGTGGTCCAAGTAGTGACAGATGCAGCACATGTGTGCAGAGCTGCAAGGAGGCTTATAGAGGCATCATACAAACACATTTGGTGGACTCCATGTTGTGTGCATGCCATGAACAATGCACTCAAGGACATGGGGAAGATTGAGTGGATTAGAGGAGTGGTCAGCAATGCTAGAGATGTGCAGATGTATATCTGCAACCACCACACTTCACATGCCATCTTCAGGAGCTTCGTGAAGAAGGAGTTCTTGAAACCAGTTGAGACCAGATATGCATCCTATTTCATTCTTTTGGAGAGAATGCTTGAGTTGCAAGAGCCACTGCAAGTCATGGTTATGACACAAGACTGGAATCGTTGGGATGGGTCCAGGACAGAGCAGGGGAAGAGGGTGAAGGAGATAGTGAAGAGTGATGCATTTTGGCATGATGCAAAATATATTGTCACCATCATTACACCAGTTGTACAGGTCATCAGATATGGGGATGGGGATGCACCTAACCTTGGGGAGGTGTATGAGTGCATTGATTCTATGCTTGGTCAGATGAGGGCAGTTGTGCAAGAGAAGGACCCCACTTTAGCGTTCTACAATGTTTACATTCAGCCTATTATTCAGCGTAGATGGGACAGCCTAAACACTCCCTTGCACATGGCTGCTTATGCATTGAATCCGAAGTGGTACATGCCTAGGCCTGGGAGAGTTACACCGATTCAGGATGATGAGGTGAAGGAAGGGTTCTTCAAATGCATTGATAGGATGTATGATGTTGAAGCTGCTGGCAACATTCGCACTGAGTGGACGAAATTTGCTACTCTTAGGGGTTATAAGGCTGCAGCAAAGGCGGACATAAGAACTATGGCACAGGAGGATCCGATTTTGTGGTGGACTTGTCATGGACCGAAATCCCTGACTACCACACTAGCCATTCGTTTGCTGTCCCAGGTTTCTAGTTCTTCAGCTTCTGAGAGGAACTGGTCTACTTATAGCTTCATCCACTCTCTTAAGAGGAATAGACTTACCTCTAAGAGAGCAGAGAAGCTAGTGGCTGTACATAGTGCCTTGCGTATCACTGACCGCAGGACACGTGTGTACAAGGAGAGCCCAGCAGCACGATGGGATGTAGAGCCAGAGGAGCCATCACAGATTGATGAGGATGAGGATGCTTCAGATATAGGGTTGGTTGGTGTTCCTTTGGCGGATCTTGACCTTGAGGAGTCCAGTGGTTCTAGTGATGAGGAGTTTGCCGACCTCCCGAGGGATGATTAGAGGCCTCTGCCTCCTTCACTACATTTTGTCATTTTGGCATTTTGATTTTGTACTTGTTTTGATATCATATAATCATGCTACTCATTGTAATCATCTTTATAATCAGATATTTTTGATATAATATAATAGAAATCTTCCATTTGCCGATGCAACAATTGTTACATTGTAGTATTGAGTATTACTATTCTAATTTCTAATTAGTAATTCATCATTCGATACTGAAAACTTCAATATTCAATGTTCAATGTTCAAGTACTAATTTAGTATCTCAATTTTGCTATTTTACTTCTTAATAGTCTTATACATCTTTTTATAACTAGCATTTTAAGTACCATATGTATAGTATATAGTATATACACCCCCCCCTCCCTCTCACCCGGGAATTGAGGGGCCCTTTTGTCTCGTCTCGGAAACCCCGCCCCCTGCCTCTCCACGCCCTGCAGACGGTGGAACATAGCTTTTCATGTGACCAAAGAAAATTTGAAGTTGCAATATTTTTTGAAGCTACACAATTCCTCTTACATATAAACCTGATGTGAGTGTGCTTCAAGATGGCATGTAAGTGTGCTTCAAGGTGGCCTAGCAATGCAAGAAGACGGTGATTAAATAACAGAAAGAACATAATTGCAGTTGGGGAAAAAGAGTAAGTGTAATAGTAACCTCTGTTGACTCCTCCAAATGCACTCCTGGGCATGGTGGATGCTTGCTACACCCATAAAATTAATCAACTCCACACTAGTCTCAGAATAAATCAGAAAACTCTGTAGCAAGTAACTGTTCTGAGCACCCACTACATAATTACTCTGGGGTTTGCTATTTTTGGGCTTTGAAGATAGACCAATTGTGTTAATTTTCACTGAGCAGTTGAATCATTGCCCAAGCACTGTCAGATAATGTGACACTACACTCTGGATCTATATAAACAAATATTAGATTGTTTGGATTAAATCCTAGATTCTATTTTAGAAAATCTTTATATCCAACTACTACAGAGGCTGCTACCCAACAGTCTAAACACAATACAATCAATGATATGGGTATTCTTGTTCCATGTGAGTAAATGTAGGTGGCATTGATTGGCAGTAGAGGGCCAATTTATGATATTGTAATATTTAAATTTTAAGGAGCCCACATGGAGGACGGGCTGAAGCTTAGGCTCAGGATTAATATAAGATAGAGACATGTTTGAACGGGGCAAAAAGGAATGGAAGTTAAGCGGCACAATCAATTGTGGTCCCACCATGGCTTCTGTAAAAGAAATTTGTGAATGCTTTTGTACGTTGTGCTACCGGTGGTTCTTTAGTGAATAAATGGTAAGTTAGATAGTGAGAGCAAACAAAGGTAGAACCAAATGCCTGTTAGTTTGTTTTATACTTTTGCCAACAGGGAGAATGCGACGTTTATGCATACTATCTCTACTTATCTCCGCCCTACTTTCACTGCACCAGCAATCCTCCTTATATCATTAGATATGAGAGCTACGCCTGTAGATTCCATGGCTACCGCAAAGCCTTACACACCCACAACTATAAAGACGTGTTGCTGCTAATGCCGGTACATCATTAATTCCATCACCCACCATGGTAGTGATGCCCTCCTGCTTTAGCTCTCGAATAAATCTGAGCTTGTCTTCTGGGATTAATTGGGCATGAATTTCAATTTCTCCTACCTGTACCCCATTACCAGGGCTCCTCTGCCGGTTAAAATTGTTGTGACAGGATTGCTTACTCAAATCAGCCATTTAATACATATGTAACTCTTTTTCAATTTCTGTTTATAATTATTGATTTGTTGTTGATTCGTTTATTTTGTAGTGGCCGGCAGAAGATTTTGAGGGTTCCCATTTGCATCTTCTGCCATTTCTACATAGCTTCAAACCCTGATGCGCAATATGAATCTAGGGTTTGCAAATTTAAAAGAAAGTATTTAGAAAATCATATAAACCTAGGGTTTGCGGAAATTAATATGAACTAGAAAGAATGGAAAAAAAAAACAGAAACATGATATAATTGAAGAACTTACCGATTAGCGGTAAGTTTAATTCCAGTCTTGTTACAGTTTATCTTCTTTTTCAAAGATCTCCAAGTGTTTACTCGATTCTTGAGCTCGAAACAAGATTTTTGCAGCCTAGGAAGAAAATATCGGTTGTGATTTCAGGCATGGGGTGAGGAATGTTTCAACTGCCTCAAAGTTGTTTTTCCCGGCGAGTGAATAATCCATTTATTGCGTGCACTCATCTCCCCATTCCGGGTTCTCTTCCCTCTTCAGCTGGATCAGGGAAAAAAAGGAGTACTGTTATTCGTGTGGTGGATAGGGGGGTGGGATCGAGGTGGTCCGGGATGCTTGCCCGGCAAGGGACGAATGGAGGGATCTCATGCTCTCACTCAATCCGAATCAGAGCTATCCACTTCTCGACCAGGCGGCTATCCTTCCCTCCCAAAGATCTCAAAGCTCTCACTTGATCCGTTCAAGTAAGGCATAGTCCAGGCAGGAGGTGTAAGTCGATCTCAAGTTGGGACTGCTGTGCACGTTACTCCAGTATCCCTTCCTATCACGCAACCTCAGTATATACACGGCGAAAAAGATCAACGGTTGGCATTGAGGGAACTGTCAACCATGTCATCTCCCTCCATCTGAACCCTTGAAGGAGAAAATGAGCTTCGAAAGCTCATATAGGGACACGCCTTCGGCGTAAATATCACATGAATTAAAATCTCTTAAATTGATGGCACAATTTGCACCTCTATCCTATAAACAATTATTGAAAATCTAAGAACTAAAGAAATAAAGGCTTCCAAAATAAAATTATAATTTATCCTACATTTTTTTCCCCTCATTTCCATAACTCTGTCCCTCCAATTATAAATATAGAAGTTCCTGCATAAGACTGCTTCCTAAGAATCCATCAGGTCCCTAAGTTCTTTGCCGATGGCTCTTTAAACAAATTTGTTAGTCCATGAAGGAATTTATTGTTCAAATGTATGCTTCAGGAACTGCTCTATTAAAAGAACGGAGAATGGATTCTCTGACTGATTCACCCAAAAATATACAAGTCTATACAAACAGCAGCAAGGAGTCTTGAAACAGTGGCGTATAGCCACTATCTCTTAGGATGAACACAAAAATTCATTAAATACAAGATGGGATAAGGAGCAAGCTTGGAACAGCCCCAGTATTGAAGAAACTGAGAATCCCAGTGATATTGTAATACTGAAACGCTGTGAGATTATATAGAATGGGTCCCCCGAAAAGATGATGGGTTTGTGAATGCAGAGTTGCCTGAAATGAAATGCATTTTAAATCTTAGTTGTAGACAGAAAAGGATTGTGGAATAAGAAATTTTGTTTTCTTTAAGCTGAATAAAACAACAGAGAAAGATCCCGTTAACTTTATTGAAGGCACAATCTTTCAATCATTAACAAAATTAAAAGGAAGCATCAAACCACAAGGAGCCAAGATTTGATTTTGAATTGAGATTTGCGAATACGCATTCCTGGGATCTCAAGTAATAAAGAATTTTTTTTATCATATATTTAATATTTTTTTTAAATGCAACGAGAAAATGTATATGATTGAAGGTCCACGTACTTATATTCAAAAAGCAATCAATTTCAGCTCATTGTGTGGGATACAAGATCACAATTGGGATAAAGAACAGATTGAATGTTCGAAATAAAAACATTGATTTGTAGCATGATTTTTCCACATTCAGCTGCATAGTTTCATGTCAACTAGATTGACTCATATTCATGTATGGCGGTTCACAATAACCTATTTCTCATGAGTATTAATGGTCCACATGACATTGAATTTCGGTGATTGTCCATGAAGCACTAGACCTTTTGGGGAGGTCTCATATCATGGAATTTGCTCCAATTGCGGCCACTTAGCTTGCCATCCAATTTACAAAACTTTCAAATACCATACTTAGAACCCTTCATTGTATAGCTCCTTAGCTCCTCTCTTATACAAGTGATGTTTTTCACAGTGCATCATTATGTAATATAATTTTTTGGTGTTCAGTGATATACTTCTAAATCACTATTTTGACCCATATTTCATGAGTAGTGGTTTCAACAACCCATTATAATATAGTTTTCATAATGGATAACTATACAACCATAAATGAATCCTGTTACAACTATAGATATAAATTATTAATCACAGTACAATTATCTAGTTATTTCTTTCATATACCAGTTAACTTTGACTCACCATTGTGTATGTCATTCAAACTGAACTATTAACTGAGATATAATATAATAATGACAGAACATTTTTACACAAAAGCAAAAAAATGTTAAAACATGGTGTCTTAACCACCATAATCGATATATCAGTGAATCATTTGTGATCATAAATCCTCATGGTTACCACACATGCTTGAGATCAAGACAATCAGGATATAGAACATACAAGTAAAATCCTCCATGTAAAATTGCAAAATTAGAAGCCTCTTTTGCAAAATTACTCCCTTGTTCTATAACAATTAGTTTCTAGACTACCCATGATAAAAATGACGTTACAAACAGCACTAAAAGAGCTAAATCCAGATTGATGCCACTCAGTTTTGAGAATGTTGCCAAGCATAGTTCTGCCTCTACGAGCATCGGTGGTGTACATACAAATCAGACTCTTGTTAATCTCTCTTTATGGTCCTAAAATAGCTATCAACAAGGGAGTTAGATGCATTAAAGTAGAAAACAAGTCATGATGATTGTTTATGGAACTTACGAGACTTATATCTCCAACTGGAAGTTATTTTTCATACTGGTTTGAGGCAAGACACTACAGCCCCCTTTTTAAATGTGTTTGAGAGTAGTAGAGCTCAATTTTCTTTTCTCACTAGAGCGTTCGAGTGCTAAGTGAGAGTGATGTGCGTGAATTAGTGTTTAAATAGGTTTAGGGCTAGTTGGTGGTCATTAATTTTTTTTTCTCGTTGAATTTCACAGGCTTTCCTAGCCGTTTGTATCCCTTGACTGCTAACGGTGTGATTTTGTTGTTTATTAGTTTATAATACATAATATACATTATGTGTCTTCTCTTCCTTTATGTTTTTCACCCTTCTAGTTGGTGGTAGTTTTTAAGTCTTGCAGATAATGCTTTAGCAGATTATATTGCCAATAGAGCAGCTTGCATAGAGGTTGCATCCAATCCTGCTTGGCATGAAAAGATAGGGAAATTATTATAGACCTTAAAGATGATTTAAATAAAGATATTGGCTCTTTACAACTGATCTTAACCTAAATTCTTTAAAGTGTATTTATTTCTTGTTTAGGTTTAACTGAATGATGTAAAATATCTATTGGAGTTTCTCACTTTGTTAGATTTACCCCATACCATGAAGAATAATGGCTGAGCTCAAAGTACCTGGTAGCGAATTGTGACCAAAATTGAAGCAGCATGGCTAGCATGCATGGTATGTTATTTACAGTCCATTTCTATACCCTCAGCTGTCATTGTCTCTTTCTTGTACTCTCCTCCAATTCTCTCCAGCCAAATCTCTGATTTTCTTGTCCTGTTCACTTTTTTGTCAAGTTTGGATTTGGCTCAAGTTATCATGGGCTTTCATAAAAGTTCAATGAAGTAAAGTAAAATAGGGAAGAACCCTAACATACGCTACCTTCATTGCAGTCTGTAAAGGACCAGTGTGAATTTCGCTGTCTAATTACAACTGCAACGTCCTCTCCTCCAGTTGGAATTAGAGATTCTACTAGAGTCACATAAAATAAGTTTTGAGAGGGGTAGACAGATAGTGTTGAAAGAACTTGTTATCCATGACTGAATTGTACATCCACTTGATGTTTTAGCATGGAATAACAGCTCCACATATGTGGAACAAATTGTATAGTCATGCTGACAGAATACATAAACTCGTCAAGATGTTTAGACCATGGATAAAAATATTGTCATTCAATGCCTGTCTTTTCAGGGAGACAAATCTGTGTCTTAACAAAAATCAGCAATTTCAGAAACAAGAAAGCTCCTTCAATAACACCTGCAAATGTGTCATTTAAACAACGATGTTCACTAAAGTTGTAAAAATTTCCAAACGTGTAAGGTGCAGATTCATCCCATAGAACTTGGAGTGCATGTACACCATCCCATACAATATTTTTGACAGAAAGTTTGCACAACTTTAATCTGTTTTTTAAACAATCTGGGCAAGCAAGTGAAAGCTATGGTGAATATCCAGAGACATCTTGCACAGTCACTGGGTATCTCTCTGAATGCTCATGATTCCGCTGGTGATCCTGATTGTCTAGAATTTATGTATCCAGTTTACTGGTTTTGGATTTTATGGTTCAGTCTCAGTCCCAGTCCATATATCAGTCTCACAGCCTACATTCAGCCTTTATAGTCAGTACATAAATAAGAAGTTTAATCTGTCAGTTTGAAAGATGTATTCTGTATTGTGTTTGTCATGGCATGGACATATTAGGCAGAAAGAAGCAGTATATCATTCCCCCTTTCAGTGTACTTAAGCCTATTCTAGGGAATTTAAGCTGCATATTTATCTCTTAAAAATCCTTGCCTGCTAGTTTCATATAAGTATGCCACAATTCAATCTGACTAAACATTATAATGACAAATTTGTAATGTTTTTGTTATTTTTCAGCGAGCCCCTTAATCAAGCCCACTTGGTTATCAAAAAGAAAAACATATGAGCTTGAAAGAGATTAGAAAGCAACCTGTATGGCAGACCGGTATATTTGGCATTGTTCACAGACACATCCCTATATCATTAAATAAAAACAAATATTCATATCCAACTATAACTAATCCTTTGTCCAGCATACATAAAATCCTTTGTCTAGTCAACACTAGCTCTTTCACAAAAAATGAAGGAAAACATAACTATTCCAATTTCAATAGGCTACTACAGCTTGTCACTGCCTAGAGAACACAAAGTCACTGAAGAATGCAACTCAAGAGGATTTGAATAAATTATAAGATCAGTATCCTTTTGAATCATTCAAGTGATAACACATTTCCAGAGACGCAATTCCACATAAATTGAGTGCAAAGATCCCAAGTTAGATTGGTAAAGAATCTGAATATGTTTTTGTCTATAACCACCATACATCTTGCTGCTACTTCACACTTTTCTTCTGCCATTGTTTGCAACTTAGTAGATACTTTTTAACAGCATATCAACATATATAAGTGTGCCTGATTTATGAATTCTTCCCATCTGACCAACATTGAATTTAATGTTGAACAAAATCAACTGTTTTCTTTTCAAATAGGAGACCCATTCTCCATAGGAATCTACAAAAGTGAATAAACTCCCATTACGACCACTACTCACACATGAAAACACTCAATATAACAACTATGTGGTAGCTACCATCTCTCAAAATCAGACTACCTAATGGCAGGATATGTTTTCAGGTTATAACTAATGTTTCACCACAGAGGGTTTGTAAGAACTTTCAAGTTTCAACATGTACTTAATATTTTGAATATCATGTCAAGGCTTCTTGCAGAATAACTGACCAGTTTTTTAAGAGAACTGGTAGTTATGAAAATGAGCAATTTCATCAGTCATGAGTGCCTCCTGAGAGATTTTGTAGTCCTATTACATTATATTTATGGTGTCTCTCAGTATGGAGATTGTGTAGTTTATTGTCCTGAATTTTTAGGCACAGCCTTGATTAGTTGAATCCACTTTGTCCAGATAAAGAACATCTTCAGATCAGCAGATAACAGAGAATGTACTTAAAATATAAATTCGAATAGAATGTAAAACGCTATTCAAATAAAAAAAATGTTAGCCAGAAAACCAAGTCAATGTTGCCTTGGTAATTGCATGCATATGTTAAGACATTGCAATCAAACAATCGTTCAAATAGGCAAGGGAACACACGATTCAACTCAAGAGGATCTGAATAAATAAAATGACAAGTGTCCTTTTGAACCATTCTGATTCAAGTGATTACATTTCCAAAGGAGCAATTCCACGTTAATTAGATTGGCAAATGTTTTGTCTATGATTACCACATTTTGCCACTACTTCACACTTTTCTTCTGCAATTGTTTTGGACGAAGTAGCTTTTTTTTACAAGTGTGACGATGCCTGAATTCCTCCCATCTGGCCCAACATTGAATGAGAATCTTCTATCTTCCTTTTAACTAGGGATCCATTCATCCATAGGAATCTACAAAAGAAGATAAACGCCAATTATGCCCATTACTGACACACATTGAAAACTGACGTACCTTATCAATGGAAACATTCAATATAACTTGGTGGCAGCCACCGTTTCTCAAGACCAGTAGTGGCTGGGTATGTTTCGCAATGTAACTAATGTTTCACACATATGTTAGTTAATAGCTTTCAACATGTAAACACTGAATATAACTTTGTGGCAGCCACCGTCTCTCGAAACCAGACTAGTGGCAGGATATCTTTTCACGATATAACTGATGTTTCACACATGTTAGTTAATAACTTTCAACATGTATACTATTTAATGTTTAGAATATCAGGTGCAGGCTTTTTGCAGAACAGCAAATCATATGAAAATTGGTAGTCATAAAGATGAATGCCTTTATCACTTGCATATACATCCTTGGAGATTTTGAGGTCCTATTAGTCTTTTTTGGTGTCTCTCAGCATTGAGATTTTGAAGCTTTTTCTGCTGTATCGTTAACCACAGACTTGATTAATAGATCCAGATAATTATTAACCTGTCGAACTCTAAGTCTGCACGATTTTTAGCATCGAAACCCTAAGTAGACAACTGTCATATAGCAACCATCTGTCAAACCCTAAAATTGAACAACTCTGACCCTAAAAAACCCTAAAATTGAATAACTCTTAACACTAAAAGACTTTAAAATTGAACAATTCTAATCCTAAAATACCCTGAATTTGAACAATTCTAACCCTGAAAATCCTAAATTTGCAGAGTAAAGTACGCTTACACTGATCAATCGTCATCCCCACTTTCATCGCTGAAGTAATTCTTGCCCCTGTTCGCTCTGCTACCGCTCTTTTCTTCATGAGGCGCTCGAGTCGTCCCAGGGTCTCTTTCATTTAATCCTCTTGTGTCCACAACAGATGCCCAATTATCATCCTCAAACTGTGGTTCGTCCTCGTCTTCTTCATCCTTAAAGCCCCTCTCCTTCTGACCGCCAGTAACTCCGCCACGCCTTTTCTTGGGCTCAGGCCTGTCCCTTTTCCCAAGCAGATTCTTGGGGCACTCGTAGGACAAATGTCCGGGCTCCCCGCATTCGTAGCACCTGCTCTTGTCCTTGTAAACCCTACGCTTGATAAATTCTGTGGCCCGGCCATTATCTGATGCAATGGAGACCCTGAGCTTGCGCTTGTTAAGAAGTTTGCCGTCCATTTCTTTGACCGCCTTCTGGGCATCGGCTTGGGCAGTGAAGAGCACGAAGGCGACGCCCTTGCTCTGCCTGGACTGACGGTCCTTCATGACGGTCACCTTGCCCACTTTACCGAATGTGCTGAAAATGGTGAAAATGTCATTGTTGGTGAGAGAGTAGTCTAAATTGCCCACGTATACGGTGGATTTGGAGGGCACCAGACCGCCGCTGCCGCGTTTTCTTTGATCGGATTGATCTTCGACGGGCTGCAAGTTTCTGCTGTAATAGAATTCTATGCCATCGTCTTCGCTGCTGCTGTACGCCATTCTCCCACAATACTAGCTGATTATATTGAAACTGCTTACTGAATGAATCTTTATATCTTTCAGTGTCTTACCTGTACAGTTCTACTCTTTCGTAAGATCGTCGATAGAACTATTTGTCGCTAGGGAGTAACAGACGCTTGACAACCAATTTTTCTTCTCGAATTTAAAGACTTTACCCAGTTTCGTCCATTTGTTGCCCCCAAAATTTGCTCGCTACAAATTGCTAATTTACAGAGTATGCATATAAAATACAAATAGAACAATGGTAGAACATGGTGTTCCCTATGTATCTAACAAGAGAATCAATGGGTCCTCTAAATCGAATTGGAAAATATACTCTTTTGTATTTGAAAAGTTTTTTTTTTTCCCCTCTATTTTAGATTCATTTTGATCGATTTGTTTTAAATTAATGCACTATTTTTCTTTTTTGAATTTTACTTTCATCAAGTTGTTCTAAAGGCATCAATCCACATACAATTCGAAAAAATTTATGGTTCAAGTGGGGCAGTAATGTTGGTTTTATTACCTCTTTTTGATCGCACTTCATTCAACCAAGTTCTAAAGGTGGTCTTGGGCTTATAGACCCCAAAACTCAAGGAATATGTCTTGCTGCTAAAGCTACTAATGGAGATGAACCATGGAAAAAATTTATGTCATTGAATCATGGAGGCTTCAATTAAGAAGAAGTGGCAAGCTATTAATTGGTTAGTGTAGACACTTGACCACTCTCATATGGTCAAATTCATCCTTGCATTCTCCTATGTTGCATCCCTAAACCATATTAATTAAATAATTTATTATTTTGTTAATATTTCACCCTAGCCTAATGTCTCCTAAACTATTTGATTAATTAATTGAATACCTTACCTTATTCCCCTATAAATTAAATAAATAGTCCAATTTATTTAATTTAGTCACTTAATCCTCATGAATTAAATCAATTCTTAACTCATCTTTTCTCTCTTTTCATGTCAACATCCTCCTACATTTTCCTTAACCCAAATTAGTCTAAATTAATTTGTGATTAGGGTGTGCACATCCCTAATCATCATTAGGGTCACATCCTCCATAATTTGCCACTTGCCTCTAATCCCCCCATTAGCCTATCTAATCATTTATTTGCACAACCTTAATCACTAATTAAGCCTAACCTAATCCTCATGCCATTTATGGCATATGTCCTTAGTCAACTTTCATTAAATGCTTTCTTCATTGGGAGAAGCCATCTCCACCTTCTAAGGAATTTAAAATTCCTTTTTATTCTCCCTATGCATCCTAGGTGGATTAATTCTCCTTTATTTCTCCAACACCTTGAGAGGAATAAAGGACCAATTTAAAATTCCTCCTCAATCCCAAGGTCAAGTCTCCAAAATCAAGGGAGATTTTAGAATAATTTTTAATTCTTCTATTGTCACATCATCCCATAATGTGGGTAGATGAGACAAGACTCCCCTTTTCCATATCATATCCACATCACCTCTCCTCTTTCATGTCACTCGCCACATTACCAATTGTAATGACTTGTGAGTTCTCAACTCACCCTAGCCATTGATCTCACATCCCAGGATCAATCCTGGCCTCCATTCATTTAGAGGCATTTCCCCTAAAAAATGGTGGATTTGGTCTCATTTGCATCCATCACTCAATCAAGCAAACTTAGCCAACTTATGCACTCACACTTCCAAGCTAGAAACCTCCAGTGTTGTACCTGTTTTGAACACCCATATTGCAACCAATCCCTCATCTACCCACACCATTGCATCCTTCATCTCACCACCATCATTTTGCACTAGGTTTTATGTCATTTTTCAAGCCAAGGAGCACACAAAATCAACAATCAAAGGGCCAACCAAAAGAACAATTCAAACAAGGTAAAAATTGTTATTTTCTTATGTTTTGTTTGAATTAGACTAGGCTTATCTTGAGTGTTTGTTTGTGTTTTTTCTTGTTTGCATTTCTTGTTTATTTCGCATCTTTAGACTAGAAAATCACCTACACACAATTAGATTAATTGCCCATGTCTCCTTTTTTTAAAATCGGATCCTTTTTTCTTTTACAGTCTATATGGAAAGCTTGGCAAAAAGTTTGTAAATTTTTGAAATAGAATGAATCTTCTTTGCAACATGGTTTCAGTTTTGGATCAGCGTTAATTTAGTGGAATAAGCTTTAATTTAGTGGAATAAGCTCATCATCTATCATAACTAATCACTGGTTATTAGCTTTTCAAGACATGCACTTTATTTGTTAAAAAAAGGGGTTCAACAATTTAAGGGCATTTGGGATTTTAATACATTTGATTGGGCCTCATGAGAGAATATCAAAGAGAATTATGAGCTAAATAATAAATATAAACACTTTATGATTTGTGAACATTCATTAGTCCGTCTTGATCTTTCTATGAAGTTATGTACATCAATGAAATCTAATTTTCTTAAGGATTGGTGATGGTTGTCTTTTAGTCATTTCAATCATCTTCCTTTAAAGAAAGTATATATTCAAATCCTTCCTAGTTGGCCCCTTATTCCTTATCTAATTTATAAACAAAAGTGCAAATTTAGCTCCAAATTTTGGACCAAAATGAGTGCTCAAATATGGAATTCGAAAGTTGATGTTATACTCAAGTGTTGGCTTGGAAAAAACTACATTACAAGCTACCTATTGGGAATAGATTTGAATGTATTATGGTTCAACTAGCCAACTGCCCATTTTTTCAATGTGTTGATAGCATGAAACATATGTTCTAGGATTGTTTAACTACTAGAAAACAATGGTTCGTTGTGTTTAGAAACTTTTTGACAATTTTTAATCATGATCAGAATTGGAAAGAAGTCATTTTTGACTTTAGTGTGCTTAATAATGTGGTTGTTGATTCTATTAGACAAGTCATTTTAAAACATATGAAAAATAGGTGTGTTGCTATATTTTTTAACAACCATAAAAAAATTGGCACTCTAAGGTTTTACTCTGACATATTCCTTTAGGTTTTTTCATAACATCAAGTGATATACAAGAAGAATGTTAAGGTTATGGAGTAACTTTAACAAATCAAGAAGTAATTTTTACAATTTTAGTATGATAACAAGACTAGTCATTGTAAAATTGCCATACAGTGCATGTAATTTTGATTTTTCAAAATCTTCAACTATATGTATAATGTTTGTTATGCTCTTAGTAGTTTCAATGTATGTTCAAGTTCAAATTTTAAGACATTGATCTTGTAATAATATTTTTGATTTGTATGGAAGCTTTGGGGTTCATTTCTTCTTACCCCAAGCCCATGTTGGGTCATATTGGGTTGTTGGTAAATCTTCAACTTCTTTTATTTTCTTGGCAGCCAGTCGGTTGCCTAATTCTATGTAATTATTCTTGTTAAATTGTTTCAATATAAAAAAAGTATACAAGTAGTATATAAATATGTATGAAATTTGGTAAGTAAATTTGAATTTACTTTCACACATTTCACAAGTTAAGATTTGATTTGAAGATTGTCTATTTCTTGTTTTGGGTTAGAGTTGAGTTCAAATCACAATGCAAATTTGACCCCTTAATTATTAAATTTGAATTTAATCATAAGTCTAAGTTGACTCTCTTCCTACTAGCCATGATTTCTTGACTTAATTACAAAACATTCAATTTGCACACTAGGGTATTGTATAAAATGATAAACCCTAATTCATTTTAGACATCGAGAGAGAATCTAATTGAAATATGATACATCCACCATAAATTGAGTACACATCAAAGCAACATTGGCTAGTAACATCATCTACCTAACAAGGATATATTGAGCATATTGCATAATTAATTAGTTTGTCTTCAATCTTGTTCAGACCATTGAATAAATTTAAGGGGTTTAACCAAGGAAAAATTCCTTATAGAGAACTCCAATGGTATTTGTAAATACCACCAAGTTTTCAAATGTGGATCAAAGATTAAGAGCATGCACAAAGTGAATCCATGGACAAAGGTCTAATCCATAGATCAAAGATCATTCCTTAATGTGGAACTAAACCAAAATAGCAATTGAGTCATCTAGCAATCTATTAGAGCATTACAAACATAAATTTGATCATAGAGCATTAAATTGAATCAATGAACATGCTCCATAAGAAAAAGCCTCCAAAGCTAAGCTTATTTTCCCTCTTTGTCATTTATAAAAAGTGTTCTTAAATGTGTAATTAATATTTTAGCTACTAATTCTTAGGTAATTTCTGTGAACTAATAATTGAAGGGGCTAAAATTATTTTAAAAATAAATAAAATAAAGCAAAGTAATAAATATTAACGGAAAAAGTATCATTTTCCCTTACTTCATTTGGGAATAATTGTCATTGAATTAACCTAATTTTTTCCTAGGTTTAATGTTGTAATGTGTTGTGACACATTCACATTGATCTTGGGGCCCGTTTTAATAAAATAAACTTAATTTGTACCTTATTTAAGTGTTGAAAAGTGTTGTTACACACTTTCACATTTATCTAGGGTCCTCTTAATTAATTGTGGTTAATTGGAGTTAATTAGCCCCTTTAATTCAAATTTATGCCTTATTTATGACACCTCCCAAAGATCTATCCCGACACCCATAATTCAAATTACATAGCATTTAATTGGGAAAAATCAAGGTCCTAGAAATTGGTGCTAGGACCCATTCACCCTAGGTGGCAAATGGGTCCTCCCTCTATAGGACCCCCCTTTTTAGCATATTTCAAATGGGTTTTTAGTGTTATTTCATTCCCCGAAGGTAAGGTCCTAGAAAACAATGCCAGGACCCATTCACCCCAGGTGGCGAATGGGTCCTCCCTTAATGAGGACCCCCTTTTTGAATTTCATTGTTGCGGAATTTAATAATGTTTGTTTCTAGATTTGGTGTTGGCTTGAATTATTTGAATTTTAGGGTTAATCTCTTGATTTAGTATAAATAAGGGGTTAATTCATATTGTTTCTCCTAGCAATTCATTCTAAGTCTCCAAGCATTCAAGTTTACAAGCATTATAGCATTACAAGAGCACTTTCAAAGGCATTTCAAGGCATAATTTCAAGGTTTATTGAGCAATTCAAGATCATATCATCATATCAAGGGTTTGATGCATTCATACATGTTGTTGAGCTAAGATTGTGAGTGTAGCATTGAGGATCTACTTGCAAGAATTGTTCACATCTATTCAAAGATCAAGATCTACATTCTTCATGGCCACTATATGTTAGATTGAAGATTTGTATTACAA